>CAUDMG010001319.1:25000-182500 GCA_958450375.1 Homarus gammarus
AAACACTTATAAAACGTATACACAGAAAAACAGTTGTAAAATACATTATAAAAAAGATTGCAAATACAGCAATCTAATACTCAGCAACACAACAGACTGAAGGTTACCCCGACTGAAGCAGAGTGTTGGGCGGAAAATTCAAGCAGTCTAACTGGCCACCTAAGCCATACAGCCAGCCACTCTGCCAGCTAACCAGCCAACGATACAACACCAGAGTTTAAGAAGGTTGTCAAAATGGTTCCAGACAAGCAAACAATCTCTGGCTTAACCAATCAAGCCTCGTCGGTGCGCAACAAAGGTCAGCCCCCGGGCTGATCGCAGCTAGACAGAGGAGAGCCCCAGGTCAGCCCCCAGGTTAATCGATGCAAGATGGTCAGCCCCCCCCCCCCCCCCACTCAGGTACATCACAAACAATCAATATTTTAGAAACTACACAAACACAATGAACTTGACCTAGCTCAGTACCGACTTGATATAGCTCAGTACCGATTTGACATAGCTCAGTGTCGACTAGACCTAGCTTGGAGAAGGACGTGCCCCTAAGTGCGCCGTGGATCGTTGTGTTGTGGGGGAAGAGGGACGGTGTGTGAGGAAAGATCACCCCCCTGGCTACTCTGTTAAGTCAGCTGGAGCAGTTGAGGAGTGAGATAGACGTTTTAAAGGGGGAGAACGAAGCCATCAGGACTAAACTCCTTCAGGTAGTTGTCCTGCCTAGCAGTACACCTGCAAAGGAGGATCAGGAGGAGCACGGGTGGAGAGTGGTTGTCTCCAAGGGGACTAGGGTCAGACTCAGGAAAGCTAACCAGGGTGTGGAGTGCAGTAACGCCTACCAAGTGTTGGAGGAAGCTGGCGAGGAAGAGAAGAGGCAGGACGGTGTGGTGCCAAGAGAGAAAAGGGCAGTTGTTCAAACCCTGCCCAGCGGTAAGGTCGTGGTAGTTTGGGACAGCCAGATGAGGTTCTTAGATAGTTTTTTTTTGTGCAAGAGATAGGAAACGTAGACAAGGGTGTGTTTCCTGAGCTGGAATAGGGCATGTAGCTGAGAGGATAGATAGGGTTTTGTCAGGGGAGGGTACCAAGCCAGTAGTGTGTCTTAGTGTAGGAGGTAACGACATAGGAAAGGTAGGAGTGAGGAACTTTTCAAGATGTATTGGGAGGCGCTAGGGAAGGTTAGAGATGGGGGAGGGATCCCGATAGTATGTGGTGTCTTGTCTACAGTAGAAGAGGAGTTGGAAGTGAATGGCTGTCCAGGGCAATTGCTATAAATTGCCTACTGGAAAAACATTGTGCAAGCAATGGTTGGGCGTTCATTGAAAACTGGCAACCATTCTATGGCAACGACTACCAGTATAGTCGTGACGGAGTACACTTGTCTTGCGCGGGGGTAAAGACGTTGTCTGCATCCATGGAGAGTGAAATTGTCACTCCAAAGTGGGGGGGGGGGGGTTTCACCAGTAGAGAGAGGTCAGGGTAAGTGGGAGTCAAAAACAAGCAGGTCCTGGGGAGGAAAATTGGTTCCTCAGGACAAGGGGTAAAACAGGACCAGGGAAGGGTAGGTTTAAATGTATACTATACAAACAGTAGGAGCATTAGAAATGAAAGAGGCTTGCTGAGAGCGGTTATATTTACCGAGAATGTAGACGTCATAGCAATCACCGAAACTTGGATGAATCTGACGAGCAAGAACTTTTTATCAGAGAACCACATAGAAGGGTACAACCTTTTTCACAAGGACAGGGAAGGTACAAAGGGGGGAGGGGTCGCACTCTTCGTCAGGGGTACATTAATATGTTGCATTTAATAATAAAACAAAGAGTGAAATAGGAACCGAGTCTGTATGGGTAAAAATTATGGGAGTGATTTACAGGCCCCCAAGACTTGGGAAAGAAGCAGCTCAGCCCATATGGCAGGAAATGAGTTGGGCAGCAAATTATAACAACCTGTGCATTATGGGTGATTTTAACTTCAGAAATATTGACTGGGACAACATTATAGGTGACTATGAGTCTGAAGAAATCCTAGAAGCAGTACAGGACAATTTTTTAAAACAACTATCTACAGAACCTACTAGAGGTGACAATATATTAGACCTAGTATTAACAAATAAAGAAAATATTATCAGAGATATCACAGTAGGGAAGAACTAGGGAACATTGATCACCTAGATATAAGATTCACCCTAAATTGGGGAACGAAAAATAATTACAATATGGTCAGAGTCCCAGACTTTCGATCGGCGGATTATGAGAGGTTAAGAAGGTACCTACTGTAGGTGAGGTCTCCTGAGAACAGTCAGATCAGTCCCCGGTAGGAATGGGTGAGGTCACCAGCAACACAACAATTGATCATGACTATAATATATTCACTAGTATACTACATAAAGCACAAGAACAAAATAGAGCATACAAAAAATTAGGTCAAGTAAGGTTGAGCCAAGGTGGATGCCTAGAAAACTTAAACATGACATAGGAATAAAGAAAGGAATTTATAAGAAATTAAAGGGAGGGGAGGAGCATCTCATAAATAGATACAATGAACTATCTAGGAATGATAAGAAAAATGTAAGGAAGGCAAAGGGGGACTTCGAAATGAGGATAGCAAGAGAATCAAAGGCGAAACCCAAGGGATTTTTCCAGGTATACAGGACAAAGGTCAAGGATGAAGTGGGGCCTTTAAAGTCAGAGAGAGGGAAATTGATTGATAATAGTGAGAAATAAGGAAAGCATTAAACAGCTACTACTTATCAGTTTTCACAGAAGAAATTAAAGAGGAAATGCCAGAGGTGCAACTGATATATAGGGGAAATGAAAAAGAGAAATTAAAGAATATCATTATCAGAAAAGAGGATGTTCTAAAGAAGATAAATAAATTAAAAAAGACAGAATCCCCAGAGCTGCATGAAATTTTCCCTCGAGTTCTGGAAGAGTATAAGGTACAGATTAGTGGACCCCTCATAAATTTATTTAAAAAATCATTAGACACCGGAGTTGTGCTAGATTTGTGGAGATAGGCAAATATAATACCCATATTCAAAAAGGGAGGCAGAGCATCAGCGTCAAATTACCGGCCGATTAGTTTGACGTCAGTAGTGGGGAAATTTCTTGAATCAATTATAGCAAATAGCATCAGATCGCATTTAGAGAAAAGCAAATTAATCTACGACTCTCAACAAGGATTTTCAAAGAGAAAATCTTGTCTAACAAATCTGCTGACGTTTTTCAGGAAAGTCTTCGAGGTAGAAGATAATGACGAAAATTACGATGTTATTTACTTTGACTTTAGCAAAGCGTTTGACAGAGTACCGCATCAGAGGCCTATGAGAAAAGTTAAGGCTCATGGTATTGAGGGCAAAGTTTTAAATTGGATAAAATAATGGCTCACCGATAGAACACAGAGAGTCAGCATAATTGATGTTAAATCTGAGTTGGGCTGTGCAACCAGTGGGGTTCCCCAGGGGTCAGTACTCGGCCCACTTGTAATGGGCCCGTGTCTCATCAACAGAACATATTATATAAATGGGTCACTACATCTGATATTATATTCAGATTCACCACCCTGTAACTTTCCACTGTCTATGAGTAAGACACGAGTTGTACACGTAAGAGGGCGACTCTCCCGAGAGGGTAGAGGCCCGTCGTCAGCATATCTGTACGCCCGCACAGCGAGGCCCTTACTCAAGTAGTCGCTCACAGCAAATTATATCTTAAGGACGTGACCTAACGTTTATCATACATAAACGCCGTCCCTTTCTCATTCACTCATATACAGTGGAACTTACGGTCGATCTACACTCAGGAATTATAGATACAATCCTTTTATAATAAAACAAAGAACTACAGTTTGGGTTTCGTTACTTAAACCCAAATAATAAATATATGTGAACGGCCTGGTTAATTGGACAAAACAGCCGATTCATATAGGTGGCAAGGGGTGTGTACGGATTCTTAAACTGGTAGTCGTATCAGACAGTCCATGTTTTGTGAAAAACAGTAAACACACAACAGTGACGCGTTACATAATCCGAGTGTTTAAAACTATATCCCTTATCAAGACGATATTTAGTGAGTGCTCCTTATCTCTGTCACATACAAAACGTGCAGAATTCGTAATATACATATATTACAGCCTGTTGGTGAATATCCAGTTTGTGCCGGTTGAAGAAGACCCCACTCATCATTTTCCTGATACAGTGTTGCAGTGTTGAAGAAAGGTTTCATAACTTGGACTAAGAATTGATATTTCACAAGTAGTTGAACAGCTTTTTTGTGTCGCCAGTGTTGATTACGAAGTTCCGGTGTCATTATACAGATCTCCATATATACGTAGACTGTGAAGACTTGGCACATGGCAGTCTAGCTAGCGACCTAGCAACGAACAGAGCGATATCTAATCATCACCAGTTTCTGATCTACTGTGGAGAACCTCCCCTAGTTTGAAGTGGACTCGTCTCTCTCCAAGGTAGAAGCGTCTCTTCGTTGCCAAGGAAACCAAGAGCAGCGCGAGAGCTTCACCAGGAAGAGGCCCTGCCCACTCTCCACACAAGACTCGACTCGGAACTCAGCTTGAAGGATCACGTTTTCTATACAGATGTAACACCCTGTATAAATAGGTATTTAAATTATATAATTATACACAAATGAACTCGTTCGAGAGATATCTTCACACAGATAGGTTCATCGGATAGGATTATTTCAAAGATAAGGTGTCGAATGTAAAATTAATGTATTGAAATTCTATAATTTACAGTGGTTTATAAGTGTCTGTTTCCTTATTGATAGTTTAATTATTAACTACAATTCATATTCATTTATCTTGTAAATGAGAGGCAAGTAATCTGCTTTTACTGTTAATTATTCATTGACCCACAAGAGACTAATAGATAATTTTCTAAGTTTCCAATGTCTAGTGACGATGACATTGCACGCCTAGCGCAACTATTTGCTCATAATCAACTCGAAAATGATCAAGCACAAGCTGACATTGACTTTGAGTCGGGAACACAGTTAGATGATTCGGTAGGAAGTAGTAAGAAAGTAATTGAGGAATCATTTGACGACTTAAACCGTCGTATCTTACAATCTGGTAATCAATATAGTACTTCACCTCAGTATACAAAAACAGTTACCCCTGTTACAGGTGATAGTGTGTCTGTTGCTAAATAAGTAACAACCTTATTAACCCAGCCGTCTGTTAGGAGTAAGAATACTAACTTGCTTAATACTAACACTACAATGACATCTTCTATCCCTCACGCCAGTACTACTACCACCCCTAAACCTGATAATATTATTAATATCATGCAGTGTGGCGACTATGTTCGAAATTTTACGGGTCAAGATGATTATAGGGTCTCACATTTCATTCGTGCATGTGAAGATAACATGCGCACTGGTCAAATAACGACTGACGAAGACAAAAAGGCATATGTACGTTCACACATTATGCAGGGTTCTTATGCCGGTAGTCGTTTAAATGCGTTTGGTTTGCAGAGCCCTGATTATGAGAAATTTAAGCGAACGTTAATTGGGATTTTTGGGGGTAGGTCACAGCTGGGCCAGCTTCAATGGATCTTCAGATAGATGGATCGTTGTACGCCAGGGATACGCAATGAAACGCCTGTCGATGCTGTCGACATCGCAGGCGAGGTTTGCCAGGACATGGAAGCGACATTCCGGATCTCAGATTGGTACGACGATCAGGGTAATATGCCAGCAGACAATGTAGAAACGTTGATAGAGCTAATAAGTTTTCTGCTTTCTGTCCATCGTCCTCTATATAGCCGGGCACAAGAAGTACAGTATTGTCGTGATCCCAATATCCTTTATACTTGGGGAGTGAATCCTACCCCAAGTTATTAACAAATAAAGGTACAAATAGGGAACACGGCAATAACTATCCCCACCAAATACCTACTCAACTAAATGTACTTGAAAAAGTAAGAACAGTTGAAATAAGTGAATCACAAAAGGGAAGATAATTAATTAATTCAATTTATGTTTTAAAGGGAGTAATGATTAGCAAACATGAATTTAAGGGAATAAGTAATTGTATAATAAAATAAGAGTGATGCCGGAAGGGCGAAAATATACTGTAAGGAGTTAGACCAAACAAATATTACTTATCATTACTATATTACACAAGACATACGAAATATATATATACAACAATCACTACAAAATGATTATCCCTACCCAACAGGAGATACCTTACCACCAGGATCCCTTCCTAGGCCTAACTAAACGTGTCACTAATACCTGATACCCCTAGGGCATTGCAGAAGGCTGGATAAAGCACTAGACAAGGGTCAAGGTTAGAGAACGAATGGACACGTCGAACCTATGCCACGGATTTTCGCCACTGACGTGGCTTGGGTACGCGGCCGAGAAGCGCTTCTCATCTCACGTGATCCAGACATTTGCTAGATATTTTATATAATTAATTAATACTCTCTTGATTTGAACTTAACAGAGTAAGACAATGATGCATATAATTTACATACATAAATATACAATTAACCTAAGTAACTAAGAACAATAATAATATAATAAGTACAATTAACAATTTATTAATAGCTTGTATGAAATGTAGGGGCGAACACATGCCTCACGCTAGGCGAGCTCCCGAGCGCTCAGGCACGTGACACCTCCCCCAAAAAAGTGAGCTTACAACTAACTGGAAGCGAAAATGGATATACAGCTACACAGTGAAAGTAATAACTAACACAATTGGTTTAAATCAATTTGAAGCAAAATAATTCATAATATAAACACAAGGTACTCAATAACAATAAAACAAAAAATAATTTGCATATAGACATAGTTACTAAATAATCAGACTCGAGAAAGTGCATCAGCCAACACGTTCTCTTTTCCGCTGATATGGGAAATGTTCAAGTTATAGGGCTGAAGTGATA
Source organism: Homarus gammarus (assembly GCA_958450375.1). Classification (NCBI taxonomy): domain Eukaryota; kingdom Metazoa; phylum Arthropoda; class Malacostraca; order Decapoda; family Nephropidae; genus Homarus; species Homarus gammarus. The sequence continues at coordinate 31,911 of CAUDMG010001319.1, forward strand.
GAGCCCACCTCAAAAGTCTTTGGTTGGTATGTTTCATCTTGTCAACAAAAGTAAGTGGGTTATGATCAGTGAACACTTGTATGGGATAAGCAGTGCTGCCAATATATACTTTGAAGTTTTCTAGTGCCATGATCAGTGATAAAGCCTCCTTTTCAATGGTGGCATAGTTTCTTTGATATTTGTTAAATTTTCTAGAAAAATAGCACAGCGGATGAAGCACTTGATCACTCTCACCCTTTTTCAGAAGCACAGCACCGGCGCCAATTTCACTGGCGTCGACATGGAGAGTGAACTGTTTCTGGAGGTCAGGTGCAAGTAGTACAGGAGCATTTACCAGCAGGGATTTAAGATTCTCAAAAGATTCCTGGCAAGCCGTAGTCCACTTGAAGGTTTTCTTGCCACTCAGCAGGTCAGTCATGGGAGAGGCAACGGAGGAGAAGTTTGGACAAAAACGGCGGTAGTACCCCGCCATACCCAGCAACCTCATCACACTCTTCTTATCGCCTGGCACTGGATACTGTTGAATTGCCTCAATTTTGGCTGCTATAGGCTGGACTTCCCCTTGTCCGACCACATGCCCCAAGAAAGTGACGTGGGCATGGCCGAACTCAGTTTTGACGAGGTTCACCGTCAGCTTGCTTGCAGCCAGTACGGAGAAGAGGGCGTGTAGACGACTCATGTGATCTTCCCAGGAACTGCTGAAGACGATAAGGTCGTCTAGGTAACAGCGGACACCTTCCAGACCAGACGTGATGAAATTCATGAGGCGTTGAAAGGTTGCAGGGGCGTTCCGCATATCAAACGGAAGGACTGTGAATTGGTACAACCCCTCAGGAGTGACAAAAGCAGAGATGGCACTGGAGCGTTCAGTCAGTCTTATCTGGTAGTAGCCCTGGAGGAGATCCAACTTGGTCATGTACCTTGCCTGTCCAAGATCGTCGATCACGTCGTCGATGCGTGGCAAGGGATAACCATCGGGTTCAGTGACAGCATTCACCTTGAGATAATCCACACACAGCCGCATTGACCCATTCGGCTTTGGAACTAGAACAACAGGGGATGCCCATGGACTGATGCTGGGTTCGACGAGGCCTAGCTCTTGAAGACGCTGTACCTCGGCTCGCACACACTCCCGCTTGAAGGCATTAAGACGGTAGGGACGCTGTCGGATTGGCTTGGCTCCCCTGGTCTCAACGTCATGCTCCAGCACTGAACAAGAGAGTGGGTAATCACCAACTATAATAAGATACTCCTGTAATAGAGACTTTATATTATTGGCTTGGTCACTTGAGAGATGGCACAACTTAGCACTGGGGTCCTCCAAGATAGTCGAGTTTTCAACTTTTACACTAGACCCATTCATTATTTCAGAAAAACACTGATCTTTATCATCTTTACACTCTGGCACAATGATACAATTTGGCAAGGATTGATCAACACAAGCAACTGCTTTTCCCAGGGTTTCGTTACGAACATGATATGACTTTAAAAGATTGACATGGATAAGGCGTTTTTTCTTACGCCGTTCAGGGGTGCTAATCACATAGTTCACGGACCCCTGTTTTTCTAGTACTTCATATGGACCACTGTATTTGGATTTAAAAGGGTGATCATGTAAGGGCAGGAAGGCCAACACCTGCTCCCCCACTTGGAATTCTCTAGGTTTTGCCTGATGGGCCTTATCAAAATGCAGTTTCATTTTCACCTGAGCACACCTAAGTTGGACTGGGCAAGTTCTACAGCCAGACGCAACTTCTCCTTGAATTGGACCACATATGAAGCTAAGGGCGTCGCGCTCTGATCACTCAACCAACACTCTTTTAACACCTTAAGAGGCCCTCGCGCCTCATGTCCATAGACGAGCTGGAAGGGCGAGAATCCTAGCGACTCTTGTTTACTGTCCCGAACAGCAAACAAAAGCAGGTCAACTCCCTCGTCCCAATCCTTCCCAGTCTCCAGACAGAAGGTACGCAGCATGAGTTTTAGTGTCTGGTGAAATCTCTCTACCACCCCCTGTGACTGAGGGTGATAGGCCGAAGACCTCAACTGCCGGACTCCCAGGGTTTGCATTACCTGATTAAACAACCGGGAAGTAAAATTGGAACCCTGATCTGACTGCACCACTGTAGGAAGGCCTACTTGAGTGAAGAAGTGGGTTAAGGCTTTGATAACATTCTTCGCTGTGATGCGGCGCAAGGGAATGGCTTCAGGATAACGGGTTGCACAATCAATAATGGTTAGCAAGAACTGATGACCACGAGGGGTCTTAGGTAAGGGACCGACACAATCTATGACCACCTTACTAAAGGGCTCTTCAATGACTGGGATAGGGTGCAGAGGGAATGGTTTAACATTGTGGTTAGGTTTCCCCGCTACCTGACAATCATGGCAAGTGCGACAGTAAGAGCTGACGTCTTTCTTCATCCTAGGCCAAAAGAACTGGGATAAAATTTTTGAATAGGTCTTCCTAACTCCTAAATGACCACCCACCCCATCATGAGCGATACTAAGTATGTCCTGCCGCAAAGGTTTGGGAATAACAATTTGATGATGAACTAACCAAGGGTGATTGGCAGGAGAATTGGAGGGACGGAACTTCCGCATTAATACACCAGACCTAGTGTAGTAGCAATTTGATTCTTGCTCAGCTTCTGTCTCAGTGACTGACCTATTGAGAAAACCTACCAGCTCAGGATCCCCTGCTTGTAGCTCAATAAACTTACTCCTAGTGATGGGAGAGGAACCAAAACTAGTGACATCTGGGTTTCTATCTCCATCAGAACTACTCTGGAGGTTATCTGGTTGTGGGGAATCCTCAAAAATTTCACTGAGACCAAGATCAGTATGGTCCGGTTGGATAAGATTATCCTCGGACTTCTCACAGTCCTGGAGGGAAACTTCATCAACTTCACTAGTCTCTTCTACTTCTGTACTGCGGCTCATGCTACGGGTCACAGCACACGCAGGGAACAACCCTGGAAAGTCTACTTCTAACTGCACAGTATTATTCTCGGCAGTGGGACAAGATGAGATCACAAAATTAGGGAACATCATGTCGCCAACGAGGTCATTTCCTATCAATAGAGAGACCCCTTCTACAGGTAAGCTATCTACTACTCCTAACGTGACATAACCTGACTTTATGGATGACCGCAGGTACACTTGACAAAGGGGAATACGCAACCCACCGGTCAAACCGTTCACCAGCACCCAGCTACCAGTATAGCATGAATCCAGGAATGGAGCAGCTTCTTTAGTAACAAGAGATAAGGCTGAGCCTGTGTCTCTCAAGAGTTTAACAGAAATGGATTGACTGAATTGATCCAAAGCTAAGGAACCAGGAGAACAAAATGGTTCAAAGGTTGATATCATAGAAGAGGGGGAAGCATTCAGGGCAACAGTCTGACTGAGGGCAGTGACACAGGGCTCCAATAATTTCTCAGATTGCTCGGCCACCCTGACCAAAAGAGTGGGGGATCCTTGGTGAGAGGAATTTCTTTTCTTTAACTTGAGACAGTCGCTGATGACATGTCCTGGCTTCTTACAGTACCTGCAACTAGAGTTTCTCTCACCAGTAGGAGTGGATCCACCTGTCCCATGGACCATGGGCTCACCCGGGGTAGATGATGCAGAACCTGAGGGTCGGGTCGGTATGACAAGAGGCAGGGACCCTGGTGTAGATGTTGGTGTGGGCCGCTTGAAGGAAGTAAAGGACTGGGACATGGGAGCATAAACCTGGAATTTACATTTCTATTAGTTAAGGAATAATGGTCAGCCACTGGACCAGCATCAGCCAGGGTACAGATACCTCTCTGATCCAAGTGTGCTCGAATGTCGCCTGGGATACACTTTCTAACCTCCTCTAGCAGGGTTAGTTCAACAAGCTTGTCATGTTCTACATGGGCAGACTCACTTTCAATCCACCTCCGACAAAGGACCTGTTTCTGCCTGAAGAACTCCACAAATGTTTGTTTGTCAGTCTTCCGGCAGTTACGGAACTGTTGCCGGTAGGCTTCAGGAACAAGTTTATACGCGCTCAAAACCGCGGACTTAACAAGGGCATAGTCTCGACATTGATCCTCAGAGAGGGCAGAAAACACATCTAATGCTTTACCAGTGAAAGATCTATAAATAAGTTGAGACCATTGAGAAACAGGCCACTTGTTAAGTCGGGCAATTTTCTCAAAAAGAGAGAAGAATTTGTCTGGTTCTTCCTCATTAAATTTAGGAACACTGTTAAGACATTTGTCTACACTGAATGTTGAAGTATTACTACCTTGAGCCAAACCTCGTTGTTTGAGAGTTTCCAGCTCCACCTCGAGTCTTTTGAGTTCAACTTGTAAGGCCAAATTACTTGGTGTAACAACTTCCTCTGAATTTCCCGACGGTTGGGCTATGATTTCATTGTCAATAAGGTAGTTGAGGACAGCCTCTTCTAACCTAGCCTTATTCATGGAAGAGCGGCCTTCTACTTCATAATAAGCAGCGAGGGATTGCCACTCTGCCTTAGTAAGCCCCTTCAGTACTTCGTCTGAAGGTGAACCCAAAAAGCATTCCAGGTCAAACATGTTGAATTCAAAATCGAGTAGCGAAAAAAGAGTAACGGTGGCAGCTAAGCTAACTAGTTAGCTAATTAATAATATCAAAATGCAATCAACTGTGAAACACAGCAAGGGATTAACCAAACACCTGGTACACAAGATAAGGGTTAACTCACCAGTAGCATAAGCAATAACAGGAGTAATATAAATGAACACTGTGAACACAGCAACTTGCATCCAAAAATACTTAGCGATGAAACAACACCTGGCGAGTAACAACACTTGATATGACAACAATGGCGGTTAGATCCCGGACAGGCCCCCACTTGTCGCGATCCCAATATCCTTTATACTTGGGGAGTGAATCCTACCCCAAGTTATTAACAAATAAAGGTACAAATAGGGAGCACGGCAATAACTATCCCCACCAAATACCTACTCAACTAAATGTACTTGAAAAAGTAAGAACAGTTGAAATAAGTGAATCACAAAAGGGAAGATAATTAATTAATTCAATTTATGTTTTAAAGGGAGTAATGATTAGCAAACATGAATTTAAGGGAATAAGTAATTGTATAATAAAATAAGAGTGATGCCGGAAGGGCGAAAATATACTGTAAGGAGTTAGACCAAACAAATATTACTTATCATTACTATATTACACAAGACATACGAAATATATATATACAACAATCACTACAAAATGATTATCCCTACCAAACAGGAGATACCTTACCACCAGGAGCCCTTCCTAGGCCTAACTAAACGTGTCACTAATACCTGATACCCCTAGGGCATTGCAGAAGGCTGGATAAAGCACTAGACAAGGGTCAAGGTTAGAGAACGAATGGACACGTCTAACCTATGCCACGGATTTTCGCCACTGACGTGGCGTGGGTACGCGGCCGAGAAGCGCTTCTCATCTCACGTGATCCAGACAGTTGCTAGATATTTTATATAATTAATTAATACTCTCTTGATTTGAACTTAACAGAGTAAGACAATGATGCATATAATTTACATACATAAATATACAATTAAGCTAAGTAACTAAGAACAATAATAATATAATAAGTACAATTAACAATTTATTAATAGCTTGTATGAAATGTAGGGGCGAACACATGCCTCACGCTAGGCGAGCTCCCGAGCGCTCAGGCAGGTGACAGTATGAACCACCCCTGGATATGGTGGAGTATGCAAATAAGCTCTCCCCAGGCTACGGGCCCCTTAATGGCAAATTCCTTAATGACACATTCCTTAATGGCGTAGCCCTCAGTGACGACACAGCAAACCCTTGACGTCTATGGTGCAACCCCAGATGCCTCAGATGGCGCACATGACTCCCTCCCAGACTCTTTATGAGACACACTTAGCTCCGATTGCACCTGCCCGCATGGCTTATAAACAAAAAGCATCTTTACGATGCGCACTCTGTAATGAACGTGGCCACGTAATGGAAGATTGCTTTCAGCTCCGAGGTAATAGTGCAAAATTTAAGGACACACCCGGTGCAAAGCCATTCTCAAGGTCATACAGTGAGGCAGCCAAGGCAGCACCTCCTTTTAACCAGAAAGCGCGCAAATGGTGCGCACTTCACAAATCGACATCTCATAGTTCACATGAGTGCAATGTGCTAATAATGGCTAGGGGTATGGACCTTAGTGAAACAGAAGTGTCGTATAGGTGTAAGCAGAAACGTCCCCAGGACAAGTCGTTGGGGGAAGACAAACGCATACCACACCAAGGAGAGGGATAGATAGGGTAATTCCCGCCTCTCCTCACAGCACTTCTATAGCGGCGTCGTTAGTAGCGGCGCTAAGCAAAGTTGAAGTGTTGTCAGTGCCTGTGAGAGTGGATAATACCAGATTGGCTCTTGATATAGACACAGGTGCTTGCACTAATGTATTGGCCTTGACATCATGTCACGAGTTACAACGTAAATTCCCTCACCACAACTTCAATTGGAGACCTAGTAATGCTGAGCTCGAAGGAGTTTCAGGTACTCAGCTGAGCATCACAGGAATGGTGACGTTACCACTCAGATTCTCAAGACGTGGTACGCCCTTTTACGCGGACTTTTATATAGTCCAGCAGTTTAAATTGCCAGCCGACGAATTACTTGGTCTACCAACTCTTCGAAAGAACATGATAGATGTTCTTCCACGTAATAATAGTGTTATGTTTAAAGGTGTTTCCTACAAAGCAATGAGTCATTCTGAACCTATGCTCACAGCTAGGACGAAAGTGTTGTCTACCAATCCTATTAAGAGGAAGGCGGATCGTGCATCAGAGATACCTCTTGACCTCAACCACACACTTTCCCAGAGTGATTACAGCAGCAAGAGTTGGACGATCGCACCAGCAGTGTTGAAGAGTTCTCTCCATTACCAAAATGAGGAAATCACCAAAGCAACTGTCGAACTACCCAACGTGTACACGGGCACAGATGTTGTGTGTCTCCCGGAAACATGCAAGGTAAAAGGGCTGGCATGTGAATCTAACCTGAGCACTATACGCCCTGGTGGTTTGACCGACGTTCTGATTCTAAATCGAACAGGCGTTCAACGAATCTTAAAGAAAGGATGTTATTTGTGTGATTTTCTAGTATATCACAATAATGTCGATGTACAGCCTACTAAATTCCCAATTCGAGGTATTGTTGCGAAATGCCAACAGACTCAACAGGCCAGGATTGATCAAATAGCACCACATGTTAAGGTGATCGATCATCCCCAGGGCAAGACACGCCTTTTAGAGCTGCTTGCCGACTATAGAAATATAGTAGCCTTGCCAGGGGAAACGCTAGGTCAGACAGATTTAACATCCCATCATATAGCCTTAAAGGAGGGAACCAACCCTATTTACGTGCCAGCTTATAGACTACCTCCTAGCCAGCGCGCTGTAGTACAAGATATGGTACAGGGTATGTTAGATGAGAATGTTATTAGACACTCAAAATCACCCTTTAATAGCCCATTATTCCTCGTCCCGAAAAAGGATGGTGGATGGCGCCCTGTTATAGATTTCAAGCTCGTCAATGATCAAACGATCCCTGATAGGTACCCTATGCCTATCTTGAGCGACATATTGCAATCCTTAGGCAAGGATAATGCGGTATTTAGCAACTTAGATTTGCTTAGCGGGTATTGGCAAATACCACTCGATGAGAAATCACGGCATTTAGCACGCCTCTAGGCCACTTTGAGTTTCTACGAATGCCATTTGGTCTCAGAAATGGCCCACTAACATTTCAAAGAATGATCAACACCCTGTTTGCCGGATTGATTGGTAACACAGTCTGCCCTTATTTGGATGATCTAATAGTAGTCAGTAAGGACGTCGATTTCCATCTGATTAAACTGCGTGAAGTGTTGGACAAACTTTCCACAGCAGGCCTCAAAATAAAACTATCGAAGTGTGAGTTTTTAAAATCCAGAATCCATTTCCTTGGTCATGTAGTTGACGGTGAAGGCATACATACAGTTAATGATAAAGTCAAAGCTGTATCTCAGTTCCCGCATCCTACCTCAAATGATCATGTGCGTAGCTTTCTTGGCTTATCTGGATATTATCGTTCCTTTATCAAGAACTATGCAACATTAGCATCGCCCCTAACAAGGTTGCTCAAAAAAGATGCAATGTTTATTTGGGACGCTGAACACGAAGATAGTTTTACGGCATTGAAGATAGCCCTTGCCAATGCCCCGGTTCTAGCATTCCCGGACTACACTCAACCTTTCACTCTCTGTACTGACGCTTCCGGAATTGGAGTAAGAGTAGTGCTCATGCAAGAGGATACGCGTAGGAAATTTAGAGTGATAGCATTTGCGAGTCGCAAACTATTTGATGCTGAAACACGTTATTCGGTAACGCATTTAGAAACGTTAGCCGTTGTGTGGGCACTTAAGAAGTTCAAAGATATTATGTTTGGCTACAAGATAACGGTTTTTACTGATCATGCGGCAGTAACTGAGCTGTTCCATGGCAGAAACTTATCAGGCAGATTAGCACGCTGGTATCTGACAATTCAAGAGTTTGACCCCGAATTTAGGTATTTACCGGGGAGGGCGAATGTTGTCGCCGACGCTCTGTCAAGAAATATAGCACCAGTCATGCCTGTATCAACATTCACTCTTTCGCAACTGGAAGATGAGCAACGACGCGACCCATATTGGTCAACAGTTATTTTTTCTCTCGAATCGGGTGAGGATGTTAAACTCCCCAAGCTAATTCTTCCCCTAAGTCAGTTTGAATTACGACATAACATACTCCATAGGAAGAGAAAATCACCTGAGGGTAATGTGTCGCAAATAGTCGTACCTGACACGTTGTGCAAAGCAGTAATGACATTGTTCCATGATGTCCCACAGGCAGGTCACCAAGGTCGTGATAAATGCTTCGCGGATTTACGAAAGAAGTATTTCTGGAACACTATGAAGAAAGACATAGAATTACACATAGCTAATTGTTTGGCGTGTGCTCAACATAAAGGTTCAACAGGATCCCCAGCCCCGATTCTACAATATCCTACACCAGACCGTCCGTTTGACACAGTCGCTATTGACTTGTTACAACTCCCAATGAGTCATCAGGGATCAGCGTACGTCTTAGTGTGTGTGGATCATTTTTCAAGGTTCGTGGTCTTGGTCCCACGAAAAAGCAAAACGGCGGAAGCAGTAGCCTATGCATTAGTGATGAATCTTATATGTCCATATACGACGCCTAAAGTTCTGCTCTCTGACAATGGCACAGAGTTCAAGAATCAGCTAGTAGCGCATATATGTGCACAATATATGTAAACAAACTTTTGTGACAGCTTATCATCCACAGGCTAATGGCCTTGTTGAGAGAACCAATCGTAAAATCCAAGAAATACTGCGTCCAATTGTCAGTGGTTTTCAATACGCATGGGAGGATTGGTTACCGCAGGTTGCAGCGTCTATAAATGGGTCAGTTAATAGCTCTACGGGCAAATCACCCTACTACATTGTCTATGGTACAGATAAACGTCTACCTTACGACATCCTTACAGATGCGCCATACCCGGTTTATAATACGGATGATTTCGCGGCAAAACAAATTCATGTCTTTACAGATATTCATGCCCAAGTACGATCACATCTAGCAGCGTCACGCGCCGAAACGATCATCAAACAACATAAACAAGCTAAACCTGTCTCATTAAACGTTGGGGACGCTGTTATGTTAAGAGAACCTGAAAGGAACTCTAAACTTTCGGCAAAATTTTCTGGTCCATTCCGCATAATCTCAAAAGAATCAGGCAACAAATTCAAAATTTGGAAGCCTAATGCACAGATTGCAGATGTCGTGCACGCGGATCGTCTGAAGAAGATCCAGATAAATGTATTACCTCCAGTTGATGATGATGTGATTGATACATCCTTACAGATTGTCCAGAAGCAGAGTGTCCCAAATGACTATTGTATGAAACTTCGTTCTGCAAGTAGACGTTAAATCGTTTGAAATTCCTTACAGAATGGCTTGGATCTTCAGTGTGTTGCTTCTACTCTGTTGTGGCACCGTTGTGTTGACAGACATGTCCACATCAGTCCTCAAACCGGGTGGACTTGTGGCACCTCTCGGACGCGTTCTCATAGTTGAGAACGTGGTGAACATCAAGTATGAACTACATCCACTACTCCAACTTCCGCGTCAGATGGAAAACGTCGACGGCCAACTACAATCAGTATTGGACATCCTTCATGGTCTCAGCACAGCTTCTAAGAATTCGACAGTAGTTTCACAAACTATAGACCTTTTACACTTTCGTCTCCAGAACCTTCGCGAGCTTCTCGTCGTTGTTGGGAAAATTCTACCGACGTCTCAAGCGGATCTTGCTAAAGAAGTGCATTCTCAGGCACGACGAAAAAGGGGTCTCTTTAATTTTGTGGGTCTCATCCAAAGCGCCATGTTTGGCACGGCAACGGCCGATGATGTAGCTAAATTGGGGGACCGAATGAACGTTGTCGTTCAGGCTGTATCTCAACAGAATCGTGTTATTTCTCAAACCTTTCACGCGATTACTGCTCTAGAATCAAAGGTTAATGCAATCATAGTGGAGTCTAACCAAGTTTCGAGGATTGTTACGAGGTTACAGAAAGCAATCCCGACATTAGAATGGCTCCTTTATTTCACAGAATATTTGCATGCTGCGAAAATTTCGGTTCATAAAATTGTAACCTCTAAAAATGAACTAATAGACAGCATTGTAGATGCCGGGATAGGACGTGTGGACGCGAAGCTTGTGCCTGTGCAGACGCTTCTTGAAGCTATAAAGATAGCCAAGTTGCAGTATCATTTAACTCCTATTTTTAATGACAATGAGGTTCAATATTATTACCCACTGTTGGAGTCAACCCTCACGCACAATGCAATTCTGAACCACATTCCTATGCGAGAGCAACATGAGTTTAACGCATGGCATTTAGAACCCTTCCCCTGGTTTGTAAACGACACACTGTATACCCTAGATAGGCCTAAAGAACTTTTCTTAGTAGATGAAGAGTATTCTTTGTTATCAATAGAGGATTCTGAGGTACTGTCACGGTGTAAGTCGTCTTATCTACACCTACACTTATGTCCAGCCTACATATTCGCGTTTATTCCTGCTGCAGTGGGAATATGTGAATTGGCAGTCATACAACCAAATGTACGCACAGCACTTGCACAATGCAGCTATAGGCCAGTTAATGTTAAAACTGTGTTTCACACTCATCTGCACAATGTTCAGTATTTGTTCTTTCCAAATCTCACTACTGTCATTTTAAAATGCCATGATGGTGCTAAGCAGCTAGTTGTGAAAGGGCATTACATGGCTCCTGATTACTGTGAAATCACTTGTAGTACATTACGGACCTTGCCTACTCATCAGCATTTTGCTTTAAATATAAAACTCAAGTCTGCTTTAATTCAACTTCCTGTAATGAATTTCACTATTAAGGATATTCAAATAGTATCAGAGAAATTAAAAAATTTAGCTTTCTTGAACGAGACACATTTTGCTGATTTGAAAAATAACTTGCCATTTTACCTATCACGGGAATTTGCACTATCAAGTCTTACAATTCCCTTTATTTTGTTAATTCTGGCAATCATGTTCTTGTTCTGTTATTACAGGGCAGTGTCATCCAAATTCAACATTGTTCATAACATACTAACCCGTACGACACTAAAGTATAGGTCTCCTTTAGTAGCTAATACCCCTACAGTAGTAGAATCCCCAGCTTAGTGTCTACATATCTGTTTATAACATGGTTAGGGTTGTCTAGGATGTACTGTACTCTGTGAGTTATTTAGGCCTCACGGAGCTTGGCTGGTAGGTGACCGAGCTATGTAATGGGCCCCTGTCTCATCAACAGAACATATTATATAAATGGGTCAATACATCTGATATTATATTCAGATTCACCACCCTGTAACTTTACACTGTCTATGAGTAAGACACGAGTTGTACACGTGAGAGGGCAACTCTCCCGAGAGGGTAGAGACCCGTCGTCAGCATATTTGTAAGCCGGCACAGCGAGGCCCTTACTCGAGTAGTCGCTCACAGCAAGTTATATCGTAAGGAAGTGATCTAAAATTTATAATACATAAACGCCGTCCCTTTCTCATTCACTCATATACATTGGAACTTAAGGTCGATCTACACTCAGGAATTATAGATACAATCCTTTTATAATAAAACAAGGAACTACAGGGGTTTCGTTACTTAAACCCAAACAATAAAAATATGTGAACGGCCTGGCTAATTGGACAAAACAGCCGATTCACACTCTTGTTCATAATCTACATAAACGATCTAGATACTAGGATCAGCAGTGACATAAGCAAATATGCGGATGACAACAAATTAAGGCGGAAGATTAATTCAGGGCAGGATGCAAATGCACTACCGAAGGATTTAAACAAACTGCAGGGGTGGTCAGAAGAATGGCAAATGAAATTCAGCACAATCAAGTGCAGTGTACTTAATATTGAAATAGCAAATACTGTCAATGTATACATAAGAACATAAGAACATAAGAAAATAAGGAGTCTGCATTAGGCCGGTTGGCCTGTGCATGGCAGCTCCTGTCGAGAGTTACTACCACTCTCTATCATCCATGAATCTATCTAGCCTCCTTTTGAACTTTCCAGAGTTCCGGCTCTTACTACAAACTTGCTAAGCTTGTTCCACTCGTCCACCACCCTATTTGTGAACCAGTTTCTTCTTATCTCCCTCCTAAACCTAAACTCATCCAACTTGAATCCGTTGCTCCGAGTCCTATCCTGCTCGGATATTATAAGAACTTTATCTATATCCCCTTGATTGATTCCTTTCACCCACTTAGATACTTCTATCATATCTCCCCGCACTCTTCGTCTTTCTAGGGAATGCAAGTGAAGTTTCTTTAACCTATCCTGATATGGAAGGTTTCTAAGTCCCGGAATCATTTTTGTCATTCTTCGCTGCACCAGCCCTAGTGAATTTATATCCATTCTATAATATGGGCACCAGAACTGAACCGCATAATCGAGGTGCGGCCTGACTAGCGCAAGATATAGTTGCAACAAGACCTCTGCACTCTTATTACTTACACTTCTAGATATAAAACCCAATACTCTGTTTGCCTTATTTCGAACATTAACGCACTGTTTTTGTTAGGTTCTGAATAATAAGTTCTATATACAGGAGAGAACACAAACACCTGTATAGTTTTGTAGGTTCGGTTTACTGGATAAGAGTATGTACACAAAGGAGAGCAGCACTCTCTCTTGACTAGGCTCCCGGTCAACTGCTATAGGCGACGTATGGCAAGTGATACATTAGCAGCTTCCATACGTCGCCAGGCACATTAATTAAGCGTGTGGGATATGGTAATAACATTGCCACACGCTGCTAGCTAGGCTGAATAAATAATACATAAATGGAGCACATACATAATATACATACATGATATATAATCCAGCATACATAATATACATACACCTCCCTCCCCCCTATACGCTCATAGCAAAGTCTTGAGCGGACCTTTTCTTTTGGATCCGTTCTGAGCGTCGAGGGACTTCATCACTGGGAAGGGTATGGGACTCAACACTGGTGGCGGGGCCAGCAGAAGGCATTGTTATGGGTCGGAGAAAACGGCGGTTCCTCCACCACACACGACCACTGGGTAACCGCACCTGGTAGTCCCGTGACCTGCCGAGACCCATGACTACGCCTACTTTGTCCCAACGTAGGGAGGTCGGGTCCTGAACACGGACTTGGGTGCCGACACTCAACCTGGGGAGAGAACGGGCGTGGTCGTTGTAGCGGGCGACGACGTCCTGAACACGTTCGGCGGCTCGGCGATCACAATCCTCTGTCTTGGCCTGCCACTCCTTGGAGAAGGATTGAGGGTGAGCAGGGACACAAGAACGAAGGGGGCGTCCATACAAAACCTGGGCAGGGGAGCGTCCGGTGTAGTTAGGTGTGTTGCGGAGTTCAAGAAGACCCCTGTCGAAGGCCTCGCAGTCAATGTTCCCAGAAGGGGCCACCTTAAGGATGAGGTGCTTCAGGGATTTGACAGCAGCCTCAGCGTGGCCGTTGGACTGCGGGTAATGGGGCGATGACAACACATGCCGGACTCCCCATCGGTCGAGGAACACAGCAAAGTCCCGGCTTGTGAACTGAGGCCCTCCGTCGGTTCGCAGGCGTACAGGAACGCCCACGTCACGGAAGTAGTGGCGGAACTTGCTGATGGTGGCGGCAGACGTCGTGTCATTACCGCACTTGATGACAACCGGCCAACCAGAGAGACGGTCGACGATAACGAGGAAGGACTTTCCTGACACACAGAAAAAGTCGGCCGACACAGACTCAAAGGGGCGGGTGGGGTTGTCGTCACTCATAAAGGATTCCTGCTGCTGGCTGGGTTGTAATACGCGGCGGGGCTTACACACCTGGACAGCATTGGAGATGTCGGGGTCGATGCCAGGCCGGAACACAGTCTGTCTTGCACGCCGTTTGGTGGCCTCGGCTCCACAGTGACTGTCGTGGAGGCGAGCCAAGGCGTGGAGACTTGAAGCAGCAGGGACAACTACCGAAGGAGAGGTGTCACTGGCCAGAGGTAGGGGCAGGGCGGCAGCAGGGTAGTTGCTGCTCCCTTCGTGCACCCTGTTGGCGTGTTTTACCTCGAGAATCGGTGTTGGGAAGTCCTGGGGGATGATGGCCAACTCTTGGCAATGTCTGTAGGACAGCAAAGGAGTCGGGACGCCATTATGCACATCAATCCAGGCTTGACACGACCTGTTGCCAAAGGTGACGTGTGCATAGAGTGAACCTAGGGCCGGGGTCATCTGTGAACCATCTGCCATAAAGCGGAGATCCTTGGGGGGCGGTCCTAGATCACTTGGAGAGAGCCCCAAGCATTGCAAATGCTGGGGACCGATGACTGTAGCATCAGCGCCGGTGTCGGGCAACATCTGAAGACGGGATGACACACCGCCGTAGGTCACGATGACGCTGATGTACTGGGGGACTTTGGTCCTGGGACGCGGGGGGGAGCACACATTCCTAATGTGGCTCGAGCGTTGTCAGGAGTCGTCGTACCTCTGATTGGAAGACTGTGGGCGGCCCTCTCTGGTGGAGGGGGGCTGAAGCTTCCGCCGACGCGGTCCCTTGGGTATGTTGGAAGGGCAACACTTGTCATAGTGGCCCAGACGACCACACACATTGCACTGGACGCGTTTGGCTGGGCACCGTACTGTGAGTGACCAGTGGCCCTTACGGTCACAACTGTTGCAGGTAGACTGAGCAGCTGGACACACCTGTGTTCCGTGCTGCTTACCACAGTTGTTGCAAAATAAACCAGGCGTGGACGTGGTGGGCGAAGGCGTAGGAACGGACTTCTTGTCCTTCTTGTACCGGGACACAGCGCGTACAGCTGTGGGGGGAGCACGGATGGCAGAGGTGGCACACCTGGCAGCCTCATAGGAGCGACATATCGTCAACACATCCTTAAGAGAAGAGGAAGAGTCGAGGGAGGTGAGGCGTTGGACAAGTTCCTCGTCCTTAACACCCATCAGGATCACCTGCCTCAACTGGGTCTTCCGCGCACTGCTGGTGGTGGCCTGGACATATATCTACCTCTTCCGAGGCTCTCTTAAGACGCACGTAAAAGGCATCAAAAGACTCACCCTCCATCTGTCTGCAGCTAAACAATTCCCTCCTGCGCAGAGCTTCATTCTGCTGTCCTTTGATGTGCCGTTGTAGAACGTCCAGTACCTCCTCTACAGACAGCAAAGAGGTTGGGGGTACCTGCAACGTATGTTCCAAGACACGCTGAATTTCCAAGGACAGGCACATGCGCAGCTGGATGAGTTGTTTAGGCTGTGACAAACTCTGGAGATCCACCATTGTAGAGTAATCAGTCCACCGTCGCCGCCATTCACGAAAAGTCTGGAAAGTCTCATCAGGCTTCAAGATGGGCGGCGATTGAGCTGCTGCTTTAGGTGGGGCTGGGGGGTGTGAAGGAAGCATGGATGAGGTATCTGAACCAGTCAGTACCGAGGCAGTGTTAGAGCCAGGGGCTTGGTTAACAGTGAGGCGAGATATCAAGGCTTCAAACCGTTCACTGTCTTCCAATCTCCGTTGGTTGTCTCGTTCTGCCTCTGCTTGCCTTCTGTGCTCATC
Organism: Homarus gammarus; assembly: GCA_958450375.1. NCBI lineage: Eukaryota > Metazoa > Arthropoda > Malacostraca > Decapoda > Nephropidae > Homarus > Homarus gammarus. Next base: position 48,129 of record CAUDMG010001319.1, read on the forward strand.
CGCCAAACGTCTGTGGGCTTCATCCTCGCGTTTCTCATCTCTCATAAACTTCAGTAAAGCAATTATCTCTGGAGACAACGCTGAATATTGAGGTGAGGGACTGCGCGATGTGGGGGCTGAAGCGTCGTGGCCGGTCTGGTCATCCATCTCTGCGGGGCTATCACCCGCCTGGGTCATCCAGACGCTGGGTCCACGGCTACGTAAGGCGTGAGACATAACTACTTCCTCTGTGTACTATGTCTTAATCAGTGTTGACCGGTCAGCCCGTCGTATCAACAAGATTTCAGACAAAAAATTAATTAAATACACAGATAAGTAGGTTATATATATAAAATATATATAAGGAAGCCGCGCGGTCAGCGAGTGTCGTGTGCGAGTGAGTGTGTGTCCTGGGCGGGGGAGCGTCTCGCCCCAGCTGTGAGGGGGGGGGTGGAGGCGGCGCTGTGAGGGGGGTGGAGGGAGAGGCGCGGCGACTCCCAGTCAGTCTAGTTACCCTCAGGACGCGGTCAGAGACGGGTGCACTGAACTTTACTCCTTACAAATGCCCAGAACGTGCCGTATACCTTGGGAATCCTTTAGAACAAGGTCACACATGAATGGCACGAACACACAATGCACTAAACACTTCACAGAAAATCACTGTCACTGACACTGCTCAAAGTTGCTGAAATTCTTCAAGGAGAGATGGCGCGGGAGTTGACCCAAGGCTTGACCCAAGACGGGAGGGGACCCTAGCCGGCTTTCTACAAACTTTGCACTATCACTCGTAATTATCCAGTAAGACTACGCACTGCGCCATGTTAGGTTCTGAATAATAAGTTCTATATACAGGAGAGAACACAAACACCTGTATAGTTTTGTAGGTTCGGTTTACTGGATAAGAGTATGTACACAAAGGAGAGCAGCACTCTCTCTTGACTAGGCTCCCGGTCAACTGCTATAGGCGACGTATGGCAAGTGATACATTAGCAGCTTCCATACGTCGCCAGGCACATTAATTAAGCGTGTGGGATATGGTAATAACATTGCCACACCCTGCTAGCTAGGCTGAATAAATAATACATAAATGGAGCACATACATAATATACATACATGATATATAATCCAGCATACATAATATACATACAGTTTTCTAGGCCATAGGTACGGGCTTACGAGTACCCCTAGGTCTCTTTCACAAGTCGACTTCTCTAGGTTGATGTTGTTAAGGCTGTATACATTATCAGTATTTGTTCTTCCAATATTTAGTACGCTGCACTGGGTGGTATTGAATTTCATTTACCATTTTTCAGACCACCCCTGCAGTATATTTAGATCCTCCTGTAATGCATTTGCATCCTGCTCTGAATTAATCTGCCACCCTATTTTGGTGTCATCCGCAAACTTGCTTATGTCACTGCTAATCCCAGTATCTAGATCGTTTTTGTACATTATGAACAAGAGTGGGCCTAGTACTGACCCCTGGGGAACCCCACTGGTTACACGGCCCCACTCAGATTTAACACCATCTACGCTGACCCTCTGCGTTCTATCGGTGAGCCAGGATTTTATGCAATTTAAAACTTTCCCCTCGATACCGTGAGCCTTAATTTTTCTCAGAAGCGTCTGATGCAGTCCTCTGTCAAATGCCTTGCTAAAGTCTAAGTAAATAACATCGTAATTTTCGTCATTATCTACTACCTCGAAGACTTTCCTAAAAAAACGTCAGCAGATTTGTTAGACAAGATTTTCCCTTTGTAAACCCATGTTGAGAGTCGTAGATTAATTTGCTTTTCTCTAGATGCTATCGGATGCTATCTGCTATAATTGATTCAAGAAATTTCCCCACCTCTGACGTCAAAATGATCGGCCGGTAATGTGACGCTGATGCTCTGTCTCCCTTTTTGAATATGGGTACTACAGTTGCCTGTTTCCACAAGTCTGGCACAACTCCGGTGTCTAATGATTTTGTAAATACGTTTACGAGGGGTCCGCTAATCTGTTCCCTACACTCCTTCAAGACTCAAGGGAAAATTTCATCCAGCAATGGGGATTTTGTCTTCTTTAGTTTATTTATCTTCTGAAGAACATCCTCTTTTCTAATAGTGACATTCTTTAATTTTTCTTCTTCCTTTCCCTTAAATATCAGTTCCATCTCTGGAATTTCATCTCAAATTTCTTCTGTGAAAACTGATAAGAAGTAGCTGTTCAATGCTTTGCTTATTTCTTCACTGCCATTTATCACTTCTCCCCTCCCTGACTTTAAAGGCCCAACTTTGTCCTTGACCTTTGTTCTATATACCTGGAAAAATCCCTTGGGATTCGCCTTACATTCTCTTGCTCTTTTGATTTCATAGTCTCTCTTTGTTTTCCTTACATTTTTCTTAACATTCCTAGATAGTTCATTATACCTATTTCTGAGCTCATTCTTATTTGACCTAATTTTTCTGTATGGTATGTTTTGTTCTTGCGCTTTATATAGTATACTAGTGAATATATTATAGTCATGATCAATTGTTTTGTCATCTATGACCTCACCCCTTCCTACTGGGGACTGACGTGACTGTTCCCAGGTGACCTCACCTAGGTACCTTCTTAACCCCTGATAATCCGCCAACCGAAAGTTTGGGACTCTGACCATATTGTCATTGTTTATTGTTTCCCAATTTAGGGTGAACCTGATTTCTCTGTGATCACTGTTACCTAGTTCTTCTCCTACTGTGATATCTCTGATAATAATTTCTTTATTTGTTAATTCTAGGTCTAATATATTGACATCTCTAGTAGGTTCTGAAATTAATTGTTTCAAAAAATTGCCCTGTACTGTGTCTAGGAAGTCTTCAGATTCATTGTCACCTACAATGTTGTCCCAGTCAATATTTCTGAAGTTGAAATCCCCCATAATGCATAGGTTGTTATATTTTGCTGCCCTACTCATTTCCTGCCATATAGGCTGAGCTGCTTCTTTCCCAAGACTTAGGGGCCTGTAAATCACTCCCATAATTAGTTTTTCTCTTCCTTCCGTGATTCCTACCCATACAGACTCGGTTCCTATTTCACCCTTTATTTAATTATTGATATACAGCATTAACAACATCAACCTTAAGAAGTCGACTTGTGAAAGAGACTTAGGTGTACTTGTATGCCCGGACCTACGGCCTAGAAAACAGTGCGTTAATGTTCGAAATAAGGCAAACAGCGTATTAGGTTTTATATCTAGAAGTGTAAGTAGTAAGAGTGCGGAGGTCATATTGCAACTACATCTTGTGCTAGTCATGCCTCACCTCGATTATGCTGTTCAGTTCTGGTGCCCTTATTATAGAATGGATATAAATTCACTAGAGTCGGTGCAGCGAAGAATGACGAAAATGATTCCGGGACTTAGAAACCTTCCATATCAAGATAGATTAAAGAAACTTAACTTGCATTCCCTAGAAAGACGAAGAGTGCGGGGAGATATGATAGAAGCATTTAAGTTGGTGAAAGGAATCAATAAAGGAGATTTAGATAAAGTTCTTATAATATCCGAGCAGGATACGACTTTTAACAACTGATTTAAGTTGGATAAGTTTAGGTTGAGGAGGGAGATAGGAAGGAACTGGTACACAAATAGGATGGTAGACGACTGGAACAGGCTTAACAACTTTGAAGTAAATGCTGAAACGCTGGCCAGTTTTAAAAGAAGGCTAGATAGATTCATGGATGATAAAGAGTGGTAGTAACTCTCGACAGGAGCTGCCATGCACAGGCGAACCGGCCTATTGCAGACTCTCTATTTTCTTATGTTCTTATGTTCACATGTAGTCAATATAAAATATAATTTATTTGCACAAATGGCAAAGGTAAAATTAAATAAACACATTTAGAAAGTACGTCCTCTACTTACAAAAAGAACGGGAAGCTGAAGATGAGCCTCGAACCTCATCTTCAGCTTCCCGTTCTTCGTTTTCTTCCTTTTCTGTTTCTGTCCATTTCCCTTCATCATCATCGTCTCCCTCCGCATCCTCCACAGGTCGTGGACTCTCATTTTCACCCTGATTTCAGAGATAGCGGGGACAGTGGCCTTCCTATACACATCCAGTACCTTCTCAGTCACCTTGTTGGTGGCATCCATATAATCAAAAGCATTTGTTCTTCTCCTTAACCTCTCGTTTTCTGCTTCATAAGCCAGGGCACTTCCAACTTCCTTGTTCAGAGGCAACTTGTTAGATGGCAGAGGCATCCGAACCCCGAACACCTTATCGTTACCCTGGCGCAGCTGAGTGTTGCTAATCTTAGGACGACCCATCTTGGTGGCGGCCCTTTGAACTAACTGCAAAACAACACAGAAAAAACAACTTTCAGCACTTCAATATCACCACCTATTGAACAATATTTTATTCAAAAGTACGGACTGAGATTTTGTCCTTAACTGTCCAAGTCAAGCTACTTGGGCTGAATTCGTTGATCAGTCCTGGGACGAATATTACCAATGGCGTGAATAGATTCCGTGGAATAAATTCAGGGCATTCCCGTCCAGGGAGCCTCAACAAACTCTGTAAATATTGCCATTGGCCTGCCATTGGCACATATACGGAGTTTGGTAATGTTCCATGAGCGGGAATGTCTTGAATTCATTCCACGGAATCTATCCACGCCGTTGGTAATATTGGGCCCTGGTTTTCGAAATATACGTATGTGGTGACTTGCAGCAAAAATATCGGCATAATTTGTAGCGCATTGAGTTGTAAAACAATAGCATATTATGAACCAGTGTACACAGTAGTCGAATAATCCAATTCAATAACTTGATTTTAACAGGTTGTGCCACATTGCCAGTCCCTTTATTATTTACAGTTTTTTCGCGTTTTTCATGCCAAACCCAAAAGTATCCACAAACCTTCTAATGCAATGATGTAAAAAACTCAAACATATTCGGAATTAGCGTGGCCGATAGACAAATAATCCAACCCAAGCAATTAGATTTTGAAAACTTTTGCAAAACTGTCACTCCCTAATGTACACTCACGCGCCATAGTTTCGATGCACCCTCTACCCTTACTCCTGGCTCGAGGGAAGTCAGGGCTGCAAACCGAACGGTCCCTCATGTATGGTGATGTTAAGTATAGTGATGGTAAATAACGTGTTGTGAAGTCACTAAGATCCTGTTTCGTGCATATATTCTCTCAAATATTACATCATGAACTGCTATTCGTACAATCCAGCGAAGCTTCGAGCTACCACATTGCACCACTAAACGATGGGTGGGGGGAAGTTGGAACGTTCAGTATGAAGCCAGGACTACGACTTCCATCGAGTCAGGGGTAGAGGTAGAGGGTGCATCGAAACTATGGCGCGTGAGTGTACATAAATGTTAACAATACATAGAGACCTCCTTTGGATGTAGATTTTAACACACAAACATTCAACCACATTCTGCTTGTCAGCTATTACCAATTCAACCGGAACATTTTTCTGAACATAAGTTATCAGACCACTTGTATTATTTCTATTATTAGCTGGTAAACAGAAACATTGATAATCACGTAAATTCATCAAATTACCATCCTCCGTGCCCGTCCCTTGGAAGGCTATAACATCCACTTTATATGACAGTGCATAAACATGCACATCTATGATCCTTGGACGTAAGTTATTTACATTCCATGAAAGTATGCTTAAACTAGTGTCCTCCATTTTCCCTATTAACAACAGAAACTAACCTTATTCTCTCATTCACAGATTTTTCCATTACTTCTTTCACTCGTGCTAATACCATATTAGGTAATACTTCGGGATGTCACCCCACTTGCGGGTTATCTCGTCCCTTATGTCCACATTTCCGGTCCCCCAAGGCAGATGGTTTGTCATATTTTATTACTGCATTATTTTCAACCTTCTTTCCTCTTAGTTCAACATCCACATTACCATATTCACAAAAATGGGCAATTACCTTTTGATTGTCCTCTACCTTTTTTCTATGCATCTGAATTTCTTGCCTGAGTTGAACTACTACACCATACACATCACCAAACTTGTCCATTGCCTTATCTTCTGGAAAAACTTTTGGTTCAGCTGCTGCACCATTTCTAGTTACCTTCAACATTTCACTCTGTTCTATTCTCTTCTTCCACACATTCTCAGTTGAAGGTAGAGTTGTCTCACCTGCAACTCCTCGTCCTTCCTCCTTTTCTCGCTGTTGCACCTCTCCCATGCTCCGCCACCACACACCACGCATCTGTGGCTTCTTATTGCAAATTGAGGAACCTGCATTATGCGCGCCTCGACAATTGCAACAGCATGGCAAACATGTTGCCCAAACTTTATTTTATTTCCACACTAGCAGAAACGCCGCCCTCCAGGCGGCTCCATTCGCTAGGCCACGGTAGGACGCCACCCTCCGGGAGGCTCCGCATTGTCTCACTGTTCAGTCCCCAAAACTTCTTCTTCCATCAATAGTTCATTAACGATGTATGTAAGTTCCACCATGTTTATCACTACAACGGTACAGCAAAGTATATTTTTTTAGCATTAAACTGTTATTATTTTATTGTCTAATCATCACTACATATAACACCACCCATCATCACTACATAGAATATCATCCATCATCACTACATATAACACCATCCATCATCACTACATATAACACCATCCATCATCACTACATATAACACCATCCATCATCACTACAGATCGGTAAAGTAGTTTCCGAGATTCTCGTGCGGACACGCAAACAGACAGACTTCTTTGTTTTATATAGATAAATTCTATTGAATTATGATTTTTTTTCCACAATAACGACACCGACATTCACTTCGAAATTTCCAGGCCATGTGGCCCCACCTGCTGCACTTGTAAAACTGAACAGGTTGTTCAATAAACCTTGCAATTCTCCTCTATCCTATTCCAGAAATAATTATCTTCTCCGGAACGTTTCCCTTCATCAAGACTACCACTTGGTTTTTCTTCCCACCTCGGATTTCGTGTCGCTTTGCCCATACGAACCGTGTATCGTCAAGTAGAAAATCAGGATCCAGTATAACCGAGTACAGGAAGACGATCACCTTGGTGTGTTGCTCTGTGTCCTGAGCCATCGTCATAATCACCTCCTTAAGACCTGTCGTCATCAAAAACTTTACCGCTTCATCCCCAGCATGAGTCAGATCGGAATTATTACGACCTTCCTTAAGCAGTGGTTCAAACCTTTTATGCTCTCTTCCAAGTGTAGCAGGCCACAGCAACCATTCATAGAAGGACATCCGTAAATCAATTGGAAAGTTCAACCTCCTCCTACCTGAGCGGTTTCCACCACCCGGGTTGCTCAGCACATTGGTACTTTCACGATGATCCTTTGGACTAACCTGCTGCGTTTTATTCCCAGTTGAATTCTTTCTGCTTTCCTCTGTGTGTGTTGTGCTTTTCTTCCTATCATTCATGATCTCATCACTATCACTTCCTTCACTGTTCTTCGCCAACTCTCGCCTCCTCTTATTTTCTTTCTTACTAATCACCTCTTGAAAACTGTCTGTCACATCCATTGTTGTTGGCCGCAGATCATCTGCTTCCGATTCGCTACTTGAAAGCCGCAGGTCGTCTTCTAAGCTGTTCAGTAGTGCATTTTTTTCTTCTTTGGCCAAATCCTTCACAAGTTTCTGCCCACCACTTGCCTCAGGCATGATGCAAAGCTTAGGCAGCCAGTGAAAATCAGCAGTGTTGTCGTAGAGTACAATGCTGAAACGTCCGACCAGTACGGCCAGCGTTCAGAGCAGTGCTGTCGGGATTTCCGAGTTTTCAGAGAATGAGTGTGGAGTGTGGACGAGTAATGAGCGAAACTGCTCGAGCTAACCACACACCATCCGAACCAACGTATTTCATTCTAAGAACAGAAACTTTTGGCGGGCACTCGCAAATGTCTATTGATATATAGTGTGTTGAGGGGTTAATAACAATGCCATATTTTTCCTGTGCAGATAACATTTGTGTCTAGAGATGTAAGGTGTGTTGAGGGGTTAATACCAAAGTCATATTTTTCCGGTGCTGTATGGGTGTTGCTGGTGATTAATACAAGTGTCATACCATCACCTGTGAGTCTCTTTAATCCCAATCTCAGGAACATCAGTCCAGGTCACGGTAAGTGTTAAAAGTAAATACAGGCCAGGCCTGTACTGCATTGAGCCGAGTGATGGGGAAAACCTGGCTGCAAGGGTGGAACACAGGAGTAATTTGAAGGCAGCTCCACTCCTGAGGAGGCCCTAAGGAAACCCGGCGGTGGATGAGCCTGAAAGTGAAGATGAGGAACCTCCTCAGCAGGCAGGCATGATGTCGAGAGGCAGACAGACTGCCGAGGGTGAAGCTAGCGAGCATGACGGGGACTAGAAAAGGATGAGTTAGGGAGGAGTTATACAGAGTTAGTTGGGACGGAGATGATACAAGAGATGAATATGTCAGGGATGTGTGGTTAATTGTGGGTGTAGTATCGAGACAGAGCTGGGCGATGAGAAGGGTTGTATGGCTAGGTCCTCATTCATATGGACTGGTGCATTTGTCAGAGAGTTCGCATGACGACATGAAGGTCGGAGGTGTAGAAGGAGTCGATCGTTGCAGTGTCCGGAGCTACCGGAGCTACAGCCGTGAGAGAGCTTGAGAGTGAGTCGGGTATTACTTTTGATACTCGTCCTCTAGTAGAAAGGACCGGGCAACAGGGGAGCTTGATGGCTGAGGATTGGTTTTACTGTCACCAGAGTATTTCGAAAGAGAGCTCTGGGAGAGTTGAGATTTTCTGGGTTCAGGTTGTGAGCTGGATGGTGCAGACTAGAAGGATATTCTTATTATTTTTTTTTTCAGCACATGAGGGCGTGCTGCTTTTTTTTTCTAGAGGGGTCGATTATCATATGTTGAAAAGGCTAAAATTAACCAGAGCTGCAGGCAACAGGGGTGCCGGATGGTTGAGGACGGCTATATTGTCACCAGGGTGTTATGGGTGCGAGTTGTAGTGGACAGAAGATAGTTAATAGAGCTGGACTCATCTGGGGAAGTTGTATGCCTATATTTTTTCTGTCTGTCGATTGGGATATTTTGACATTTTAGAACGAAATTTCCTGATTTAGAAAACAATGAAACATGAAGGGAGTCAGTCAAAGTACTTTTCAGGCCGAGAGGAGTCAGGTGACTGGAGTTGCCATGTGGGTGGCCAGGCCTATACAAAGCCTTTGTGTGCAGATCACCAAGCGGAGGGCTTGGAACTAAGTAACCGGCTAGTGCCTACAAGGCCTAAGAAATCAATTTTATCAAATTAATTCAAACACTGTTGACAAATTTATAAGCCAAAGATAATATTAAAAAAGTTGCCTTGGATAATTTGCCATCGAGAAGATGTGACTTGTGTCTCTGGTAGATAATTAAGACTTGAAAGGAATGACGTCATGCACTTTCACGAATAATTAAAATAATTACTGGAAAGCCGTGTGGGACTTCCGTGTCCTGATTTTAATACGTGCTATTGCCGTTTGGGTTCCTCTACCTCTTCCGAAGCCGTGTTGTCTTGGGTTGAGTTTGTTGTGGTTAACCAGGAACTTATCCAGTCTGTTATTTAGTATGCGTTCCCGGTTATTTCCAGTAAGGATATAGGTTTGTAGTTTATTATCTGTTTTGGATCCTTGCCTTCTTTGGGGATGAGGATCATTTTTGCCCGCTTGAGGGCATCGGGAAAGTAACAAGCGGATAAGGTTGAGTTGTAAATATTTATCAGAGCTTCCATTGGTCTGCTGGGCAGGTTTAATAACATGTTTCGGGTTATGCCGCTCATTCCAGGGAATTTTTCTTTAAATTTGCGTAGGCAGTGTAATAGTTCTTCTTGATTTATGAATTTATTGGGTCTTAGTCTTTCTGGGTTTCCTGTGTGGTAGGGAGTCAATCTATTGCTTTGTTCTCTTAGCCAGTCATTAATTAACTCCTCGTGTTCTTCGTCAAAACTCTCGTTTTCGTCTTCTGATATTCTGAAGATCTTCTTCCATTCTCCTCTGAAGGCTTCTTCTTTTTCATGGTGTGTGTAGAGTTTTTGTCCGTTTTGGTCTTTAATGTAGTTTATGTCTGTTTTTTCGTGCCAAGTAGTTTGTTAATGTTTTGCAAGAAGTTTTTTGAGTCCTTTGTGGTGTCTATGTTTTTTATTAGATTGTTCCATTTTTCGTTATTAATTTACCTGTACTCTTCTTGTAAGCCTTGATGAATTTCTCTTATATTACGGAGAAGCTCTCTAGTGGGCCCAGTTTATTCTATGAATGTCCTAATGTTATTATAGTGTACTTGTAGTCTCTTTAATTCTTCGTTGGGTTTGTTACTCGGGAGGGTTCTGTATGACGTTATTGGGGTTGTCTGGTTGATTGCTTGTGTTATTGTGTTGTGTAGCTTGACTACTTCTTCGTCAATTTCCTCGAGAGTTGCATCTTTTAGATTTATTTGTGGGTAGTTTTCCAATAACTCCTTATATTTCATCCAGTCTGTTTTGCTCATCTGGAGCCTTGGTGGTATTTTTGTTTGAATTGGGCTGGTGGAGATTGTGAATATTATCGGAATGTGGTCGCTTGGGGGTGATGGGGCCTTGCTCTATGTGGTAGTTAAGAAATGCCTTGTTGTTGCAGAAGATTTTGTCGGGTGTTGAAACGCCGTTTGGTCCCATCCAGGTGGTGAAGTGCGGGCCCAGGAGAAGTAGTCTGCCCGTGTTGATTATACATTCCAATGCTATGCCTTTCTGGTTACTGTTGCCGTTGCTAAAAATGCGGTGTCTTGCATTGAAATCTCCTATGATGTACATTCGAATATTATAATTTGTTAATTTCAGTAGGTCTTCAATAGGGAGGGATGGTCTTCTTGGGGGTAGGTATGTTGTTGAGATTATTATTTCGCCCTGTGTTGTCTGTATTTTAATGACAAGGAATTCGCTGTTAAAGTTGTCTATTAGTATGTGTTTGATACCTTTTTTCACCGCAACAGAAAATCCGTCATGTTTTTCTCCACTTTTGTTCGATTGGTGGGTGTCGTAGTAAAATATTTTGATTTTGGTGTTCTCGGGTTCGCCGTATGCACTTATCAGTATTATATCTGGGTTGTTTTCATTATATATGTTACAAAGCGATGTTTTGCATGTATGCCAATCACGGACATTGTGTTGTAGGATTTTAAGTGTTTTCAGTTGGAGATGGTCCATTATTTCTTTTTCCTGGAAGGTTGAAGTTGAGGGGGTGATCTCATTTCGTTGAGTCCAGATGATTTCCTTTTGAGTTCAGCTGCCGTGATTACAATATAATCTTTTGTGTCGAATTTTATTTGGTCTTCTTTAATCATGTTCCATACCGTTTCTTTGTCATACCGTTCGTCTGTGTATTGCCAAACTATTTCGTTAGCCGTTACTAAGTTTTCAATTAATTTTCCAGTTGGTTTTCTGTGTATTGGGTATAGTATTCTTGAGGTTTGATAAAACCTTAGTCCTATGTCAGCTGCTTCTTCAGGCACTGGGGGGGGGGGGGGGGGCAGTTGTTGTTGGGAAGTCGATTTCCATTTCATTGTTCTTGGCCGCTGATTTCCTTTTCCTTTTGTCAGTCTTGGGTCTCTCGCCCTCTCATTCAAATCTCCAAGTTGTTCCGCTTTTTCCGCTATGTTATCCTGGTCTGTTGATGATGTTGTGTCCTTGGGCGTGGATAATCGTTATCTGTAGTGTTTTGTAAGCTCGGGGGTGCTGGTGGCGTGTAGCAAGTTTGCTGAGTTTGGGTTTTCAGGAAAGTTCATTTGTGACATGTTGTTTATTTCAAGCATCCTATTAAGTTCGTCGGCATATGATCCTGGGGCTATGATATTATGAAGGTGAGCATGTAGCATGCTCACCATTACCTTGAAATTATCAGTGTCACTTAGTTTGATTATGGTGTCAGTGGTTGGCTTTGTTGCCTCTTTCACGGCCCTCTGCTATTTCAGCATATGTGCTTTGGTCTCTCATCCTTTCTCGTTGGTCTTCCTGCTCTTGCTTGTATTTGATGAGGGTCTTTTTGATGGGGCAGGACATGGCCATGGTTGGGTGGGTGTGGTTCACGTCCCCGTTCCTTTTGCAGTTTATGCAGCCTTTGGTGGTGTTGTTGCACTTTGTGTAAACATGTCCATCCTCTGCACAGTTGGAGCATAATTTCTTTTCCTTTTCAGGGCAGTCTCTTGTGTATGCTCTTCATATTTATAGCATGTGAAACATGTCAGGAGACTGGTACATTTTTCCCTTTTTATTTGATGAGGGATATTGACATGCTGCACGCCAAAAACCCACTCTGGAGGACATTGTCTGCCATAGCCGTTTCTTCGAAACAAGTCTTCATTACGTGCGTGTAGTCTTTTATCTTAATTATTTCTTCTACTTTAAGTCCTTCATTGTTATTTTCAATGTCTGCCTTCAGAGAGTCTGCCGTTCGCCCCCCTACTTGAGAATCTAGTTTCGTTACGAAAACAGATCTCCTGGCTCTTAGCTCGGGAGGCATGACCACAATTAATCCATTCTTATCAAGGATTTGTTTCGCCTTAGTGGTTAGTAATTTATCTTCATCATTTTCATTTCGGCAAATGACTTTGAACCCTTCGTTCAGGTTGATTACCCTATTGAAGGACACACCTAGTTCCACATATGCTAGGGTAATTAGCCTAGATTTATCAATAGGTTTCTATCATATTCCAGATGGGTTTTTCCAGCCACATCTGAGTTTCCTCTGCACAGCATTATTTTCCGACATATTCCAGACGGGTTTTTATCCTAGTTCCATCTGCATTTCGTCTTCGTGTAGAGCATAATTTTCCGCCAATCCCGCAGGTCACACTGGGGTGGGTGCCATTACTCTAGACGACGTGTGGGACAGGATACACGGACCTGGGTTCGTCCTCTGTACATGAGTGTCGGCGGGACCATTGACAGCCCTGTCCCACGCACCCGCATCGGAAACCTGAGTAATGTGTGGTGCTGCAGTGTCCGTCTCTTCACGGACGCATTCCACACGTCTTAACTGCCTAAAGCAGAAACAAAATAAAATCTCCTTAATTCTAGACAAAGGGAGGACTTGAAAGAAGTGTACTGGTATGTGGTGAGTGTAGGTGAAATGCTGCATTCATCACGTTGCTTCTCGTCTGCTCGTACGTGCTGTGGTTGGAGTTAATGCTTTGGCCATCGTCACCTCATGATTGCTGCTGTTGTCCAATGGGTTTGTATCTTGTGATGTAAGGCGCCGATATCCTGTCCGTTCATTGCATACAGCTTGGACATGCGAAGTCAGGACATACCCAAGTGAGCTGGTTATCTCCATCATCCGGCTGGACGTGGGGCGGTACTGTGTGTGAAATTTGACAGAGAAAGACAATCCTACATGGATGAAGGATTACTTGGAAGTGCATCCGTAAAAAAAATATATACTTTATACATTACGTCAATGTTTGGCAACTATGGGTTCCATCGCGACAATGTTCTCATTTGGCTGGTACGGGGGAGGGAGTTTGAGAGACGCACCGGGTTGGGTGGAGCGGGGATGGGAGGGTGAGGAGGGTGAGGTGCGGATTAGGACAGGGAGGAGGATGTAGGTAGTCGACACCTATCAAACAGCGAGGTACTACCGCCTGGGAAGATATTGAAAGCATAATGTGTTGTCTAATGGTAGACCCTGCTGCCATATGGTATCACAAAAATTGTAACCAAGTCTCAGGTTGCTGATCTGACTTTCTGCCTCATTTACACACAATTGCAGTGTCTCAATTGTTTCTCTTACTTCTACAACACAACATACATATATCATTTCTCACTCTTAATATTTATTTATTTTTGTATTTTTTATGGCTCTTAATTATTATTAATATTATTATTAATATTATTATTATTATTATTATTATTATTATTATTATTACTATTATTATTATTATTATTATTATTATTATTATTATTTTTATCATTATTATTATTATTATTATCATTATCTTCATCATCATAATTATTATTATTATTATTATTATTATTATTATTATTATTATTATTATTATCATTATCTTCATCATCATCATAATTATTATTATAATTTTATTATATTTTTGCCCCCGAGACCTTGATGTGGGTCATTGAAAATGACCTGCGCCCGGGTGGGCTAATGCCCGTAAAAAAAGAAAAAGAAGGTTATAAGACATATTAGGTTAAAACAGTTAATATAGACACAGCTTCCGTCACTAGAACACAATGGGTACAAGTAGCACTGACTGACAATTAATATGCACTAGGGACACTGAGAACGTTGCAAATCACGGGGGACACTGACTAATTTTACTAAGCACTGAACATATTCTGGGGAGTTATGCTAGTAGCAATTTTCACATACCACGATGAGAAACATTTACTTAAGTTATTAAGATGACACACTCGGACACTTTTCACGCTGTACTACTCGGGGTTCCTTACAGCACACTATTAAGCAATACTCAAACTGAATTAAATGAAGGGGTAGACGTGCTAAGTGTAATGGCAAAACGAAGGAGGGCGTGGGTTTGCGTTAAGGCCGCTGCCACCAGTATAATGAAGGTAAGATAAGAAGTACAAGTAAAGTAAGAATTTATTAGCAATAGGATTGTAAAGTGAGGAAGATTGGTAGCGTGGCTGATTAGTTATTTTAACTTGGTATTATATTCGCAGGTGAAACTTCTAAACACCAATTTTAAGTCCAGCTATTTCTTAGTTAACTTAATGGCAATGACACATTAATAGATCATTATACTGACGTTACTAGACAATGACTCGAACACAAACATGAAATGGATACGCTTCCCACCGTAAGTAACTCACCCTATGGATCCCTCTGACATTGACTCACGTGTGACCTAAGGGAGGCCCAGCGGCTGGGGAGTCTGTTTTTCTCTGGGCTGTAAGCTATGGTCTGATAAACAACCATTACAAACCACTGAAATCAACGAAAAACCTGTCGACTACCCTACACCAAAGCTAAAGAGTGTATAAATGTGTGGGGACACGTTGGGCTCAAACTTATAACCCGAGGAAAACTAATCTCTTTTCTGACTGGGGTCACATACACCTGGCTGTATAGTGACAAATAACATTGATGCAAATAACCTCTGTCGCTCTCACTTTCAAGTAAAGTTAATGGGAGTCAGTGTCCCCTGTATTCAATGGAGTGAACTCTAATTTGAGTGGATGGAACTTTTGATGGGCTATGGGAGACAGGTACTAGTGAATAGAATAGCTATGCTAATTCTCTACTAAGTGCCTTCCATTTTCATGAAATATGGGTGTAGAATGGATGCTTAACCAAGTTCTGGTGTAAGGTCGACGACCCTCATGGTTGATCTTACACTCTGGACTCGGGGATGCTAAGGGATTTATTGGTGCTATGCATGATTTACTGTATTCTGGACCAGTGTCGTCATGCACATTTATGGGTATGATGGAGAAAGCACATATGAAATAATAAACTGAGAAGTAAAGTATAAAGACTCAGCTGGTAAACCGGTCCCCTGACACGTCATGAGTGGCTCCTCGCTCTCACATAATTTAATGTCTTATGTATGTGCATGCTGATTGGGCTCTGGTGATATCAGGACATTTTGTTAGGTTTCAGAACTTCATACTATTTTATGAATATGTTTGTTGACGGAATGTTCAGGTAGGGAACCCATCAGAGGTTTTTCCTGCGCAGATAATATTTGTCCAGCGATGTAAGGTGTGTTGGGGTTAATACCAATGTAATAAGTATTTTTCCTGTGCAGATAATAATCTTCTATTGTTGTAAGGGTGTTGCTGGTGATTAATACAAGTGTCATACCATTACCTGTGCATCTCTAAAATCCCAATCCTAGGAACACCTGTCCAGGTCACGGTAAATATTTAAAGTAAATATCTAAATTTTTTTTGTGTCTATTCGTTACTCTGAGGGACCCTTCCACTGCGTTACCATCCATAAACCACCCCAATAAGAATTCCGATCGGTTACATTCCTAGAGGCCAATAACGCCTATAGTTAAATTACCCTTGAAAATCCTTTAAATCACTAATAGGCTATAGTTATAAACCTGTCATTAGCGCATCTGGCGACTTGGCTGGTTAGGCATATTTCATTTTAAATGTGCACCACGCATAGTATGTGCAAAAATAAAAATAATAGTAATTATCATGAGGTTAAAACATAAAGGGAACTAATCAATATGTATGTTGAAGCAAGCCGACTCACAGATGTGTGGCGTCACTTCCGCATTTAGGCCCGAATTCAGAACAGTGATTTGAAACAGCACGAAGGTTTAAACCAAGGATCGAGTGAAGATTGAAGATTGTTGGTATTCAGAACGCTGGCTTCAGCCAACACAAAGATTCAAACCGGGTTTGAGATCGGAGATGTCGATCCTCATGTTAATCCAGCTTGCGACTACGCTCCTGCTCGGTTGGGTGGCGGGCACTGGTAAACACAGCTGTGAGTGCTAACTCCCAAATTTGGGATGTTTTCGAGCCTATTACATTATCTGAAGGATATATAGACTTACCTACTTGTGTATAAGGACCTGAGGAAAATATAAGTATCGTCAAGCAACTTTGGTGTTGGGAACTTACTGTTTACCACACGAAAATAACTGCTCGGGGTCCCATCACTCCTGGCTGGGTGTTGTGGGATGTCAACATTGCCCCATGGAAGAGTAAAGAAAAGATAGTATTGGACGAAGTTCTTGAAGACCTTGAGTTGAGTAGTGATGAGTCTAATACGAGTGATGAAGCACAAGGGAAGTTCGAAAGTGAGAAAATACAGCTACAACAAGAGGTAGTGAAAAAGAAAGAAATTTCTAAAAGGATGAGGGAGACAAGTTGGCAAGAGGACAGTGAAAGCGGAGAAGTGAGAGAGGAGAAGAGACAAAAAATCTAGGACAAAAAAACGTGTGTGGGTGGTAATAATAATGGAAATAACAGAAAGGAGATAGTGGAGAATGGATCAAGAACAGAGCAATGTATGGAATTTGAAGGAAGCAGACAAGAACACACACAAGGTAATGTTGGTCGTGTCAGGAAGAGATTAATTTTTCCACACTGATGCCCGATGACCTTCCTTGAAAAATTAAAATGGGCAGTACAACTAGGACGGGAGCATCGCAGCTTTGAGCCTCTTTTGAAAGAAGGCACACACAAGCCTTATCTTACAGTGAGGACCATGGAGGCTGTGGAAATGTTGACAACTGTTGGGTACAAGGGATTACTGATGGTTTTGCCAGAGGAGAGCGACATACTACTTACAAAGGTTGTAATCTTCAGGTACCCTGTAATACTAGATCCAAAATACTTATTGGATGACGAAAGATTTGTTTGGGTCAAGAGGCATTTAATAAGGGGTAAAGAGAGAAGCCAGGTTATTGCTCTAATGAGAGGAAAGGTTCCAGAGAAAGTGTTCATCACAGGAGCAGGGTATAGGAAGGTGGCACTATATGTGGAGGGACCAATAATGTGTCTCAAGTGTTGCAGATGGGGACATAAGGCCTGAAGCTGTCAACTGGACCCACGTTGTAGATTCTGTGAGAAGAAGCACGAATCTAGCAACTGTAAGGACAAGATCAATGCAGTAGAGAAAGTGAAGCCTTGTTGTTGTAATTGTGGTAAAACTCACAATGCTAGTTCAATTGCATGCGAGATGAGGCCACGTATGAGAAGTGACCAACAAAGGAATTATTCAGAGAACACTGAAGAAGTACGCTGTGGTCCGACAGTGACAAGACAGCAGGAGAACACACAGACAGTGGAGACAGTGATTCCTGAGAATGCCTGGCATGAAGATTCAAGAAGGATAAGGACTGCGCTTGCGGCCGGAAGAGTTGTTGATGCCAGGAACAAACAGAGTAATAAACAAATAGCAAGTGAGAGTAGTGGTGCAGCCCTCCAGGTTAGTGATAAAACTGTGCAAGAAATTCTGGGAGAAGAGGTGCTTAAGATGTTTCAGCTTTTGCAAAAGTTAGGTCAGAAAATAGAAGTGATAGAGAAAAGACTTGATACAATGATAAATAAAGAAAGGGAAAACAAAGCTGTGAATAATGTAGAATTAGAAGGGAAAGAGGAGAGTGAAGAGCTCAAGCTTTTGAAAAATTCAGTGCTTAAAATAAGTATTAAAGGGAAAGAGAGGAAAATAAAGGATTGTGTAGTACAGGGAGCAACAACTGAAAGCTTTAAAAATGTGTTGGTAAAGTGTAAAGATGCTGATAAAGAAAAACTTTTGAGGAAATGGGAATCTGTGCAGGAGGATTGGGCCTTCTTAAAGAATCTGATTGGAAAGGATATAAAATGTGTAAATATTAATCATGGATCTAGCTAGCCTTAAGATAATGTCCTGGAATGTTAATGGTCTACGAAATAGAGTGACAGATGTACACTACTTTACCCTTAAAAATAATATTGACATATTTACCCTTCAAGAGACTGGGGACAGGAAAGGCGACCTGCTTAAACTGTCTGGATATAAGGGATTTCATCTCTATTCGGGTGAAGGTATAAGAGGGGTCTCAACATACATTAAGAATTCCATACCAGCAGAACTAGTTGGAAGCCCGAATAGAGTACAAGGAATAGAAAGTGTCTGTATAAAGTTAGATTAGAAGGAAGGAGAATTGAACATAGCAAATTTGTATATATCTGGAGGCTGTTTTGACCTCAACTTCTTACCAGATTGCATGTTTTTGGACTAACTTTGGCTGTAGGAGATTTTAATGCTCGACATCCAAGACTCGAAACAATGAGGAGAATTAATTGTAATGGTATAAAATTTTGGCAATTTTTACAAGATCACCCAGATGCTTACTTGTTAGGAAATGAGGCAGTGACTCATATTAAAGGAGGAAGGTTAGACTATGCTTGCATGATAAGCAGTCAGGGAGTCCAGGGAGAATGTGAGATAATAAGGGAGCTAGTCAGTGACCATTTTGTTGTGTATGTTCAATTACCATTAGGGAAGAGATTGAAACTAAACAAGGATGACACAGAAGTGTTTAACCAAAATATAGAGAAATGGTACAGAAATTATACACCAGTCAGTATGGATTGCTTTTATAATGACTTAGTTGGGGAGATAGAAAGATATTTAACTAAGTCAACACAGAAAGAGATAAATTATAAGACACATGGGGCTAGGAAGCACTGCTATACCAATGACAAAATGTTGAATGGATGGTCACAAATGTTAAGGGCAGTACATAAAGATTGGGTAAAGAATGGTAGAAGAGAAGAAGATAGGGAAATCTTCATGGATATAGCCAAAATATGTGGGCAGGCTAGGAAGGAGGCAAGGGAGAAATATTGGCAAGACTTTGCACAGCACATTGGGGCGAGTAAAAATCTCAAAGAAATATGGCACTATATTAACAAAATTAGAGGAAAAAGGAGTAATTTTATTAGTCATCCTCATCCAGAGGAAGAAGCTAATAAACTGGTTGACAAGTGGGCTAAAGCAGCTAGTGTTGCCTCCCTGCCTAACAGGACAATAGAAGCATTAGATGAGTGGCAAAATGAAAGAGGAATATTTATTTCATCTGCTCTAAATATTTGTGATGTAGCATGTGTAGATATTACTCAAGATGAGTTATTAAATGCTGTTAAAAAAGGAAAATCTACAGCACCAGGCGAAGATGGTGTGACTTATGAAATTTTGAACTACTTATTGGTATGGAAAATAGTCCATTATTAGATTTATTCAACATGAGCTATACAGAGGGTAGATTACCAACAGAATGGAAGAAAGCGATTGTTATTCCTGTCCCTAAGGCAACTGGTGGATACAGGCCAGTGTCTTTAACATCTTGTTTTTCCAAGATGATGGAGAGAGTATTATTAAATAAGCTTGTATATCTTGTGGGGAAAAAGCTATCTTGTAATTTATTTGGTTTTTTGGAAGGGAAATGTACTTCAGACTGTGTTATAAAATGTTTATCAAATGATGCAGACAGATGTAGAGTTTTTGTGGATTTACAAGGAGCATTTGATAAAGCTCACAGTGAAGTAGTTATGAATGAGCTGGCTGCTCTAGGGGTATCAGGAAAGTTGTTACACTGGATCGGTGACTACTTGCATGGAAGGAGAATCTGTGTATGGTATCAGGGATGTGTGTCTGTGGAAAGAACACTTGAACTAGGCACTCCCCAAGGGGGTGTATTGAGTCCAATGTTATTTAATGTGTTAATGAACAAGATAGCCTCACACAAATATCCCAAAGGAGTTGTAACCATCATTTATGCAGATGACATCTTATTTCAAGGAAACTCTGTAAACAAATTTGCAGATTGCATTAAATAATTTTAGTGTTCTTTCTCAAAAGATGGGCTTAGTTATCAATGAAGATAAAACCAAGTGTGAATGTAAAGGAAGAGGAACTGAATCCGCTTTTCTAAATGGAAAAATTGTTGAGAAAGTGTCAAAGTATAAATATTTAGGAATGTATATTGGCTTTACTTGTGAAAGTAAAGAGGTAGAAATATAGAGCAAGATTACAGCCCTTCAAGGCTCTAGCATGTTGTGGTGAAGGTGCTGGGGTACCCATACTGAGAATGATGTATATTTCTACCATCAGATCACTTATAGACTATGCAGCACCTGTCCTCTCTTGTACTGGTGAAGGAAGGCTACGGAAGCTTGAGATCATGCAAAATGAAGCAATGGGAACAATTTTAGGGTGTCAAAAGAATGCAATGATTAAGATAATGAAAATGGAACTAGGGTTACAGAGCATTTCACAGAGGGTCAATGAAATTAATGCAGTTGCAGCAGTTCGATTAATGAGAGGGAACAGTGGCGGTAAATTTGTACAAGATATAAATGATGGTTTAAAAGATAAAAGGACCTTCTGCAGGCAAGGCAAGGACAAGAGGATACATGAATGGATTAGTAAATATTATAAAATAATGTAATCTGGCAGACTGGTGTACAGCTGTTCAGAAGAGTTGTAAGAATCCACCCTGGGAAGAACGAGAAGTAGAGTTAGACATAGTGCCTCTCACAATAAAGAAATCATTACATGAACCAGGCCAGTTAAGGGCTTTATATGGGAATAAGATTAGTAATTTGCCTAAAATAAACACATTGCATGTATATTGTGACGGTTCAGTTATGTCAAGTGGCAGGGCAGGGTGTGGGATCCTTATAGGACAGTACACAGAACAAGGAAATGATGACACAAGCTGAGTTATATGCAATGTTAGTAGGATTGGAAAATGTTGTAAATATGTATAAAGATGCATATTTTTTTGTTGATAGTAGTGCAGCTTTGGATTCTTTGAACAGTGGGAGTCCAGTCTTTGAACACATTATTGGTTCATGTAGAAAATTAGTAAATACAATAAGGAAAAATGGCCATAATGTTCAATTTGTATGGGTCCCTTCACATGTAGGCATTGGTCTTAATGAATCAGTAGATATAATAGCAAAAAGAGCCACGGAAAAGGCCGAGATCGACATAATATGTACTAAATCCTTGAAACAATTAAGGAGCAAATTACGGAAAATACAATCAATAGAAGAAAATTTCAAAAGGAATGAAATATGCGAGAAAAGTGAAACAATGAAACATTACCATCATGTTCTCATGAACACAAAATTTACATATGGGAAAGATAGGAGTAGGTGGAAAGATTCAGTGTATATGAGGTTAGGATTAGGATATAAATATTATTGGGAACTTGGAGCTGAGAGAAATGAACAGGATAAAGAATGTAGAGTTTGTAGAACATCCAGATCCCATACCCTGCCACATTATATACTGGAATGCCCACTGCTTAATGTATATAGAAATGCCCATATAAATAATGTCCCCATGCAAATGGAGTGGATGTTTAAAAATAGGAAAATGGATGAAATATTGAAGAAATATAGAAATTTTGCATCTAGAATATAACTATGTACTATAACTGATTATATGAAATATTAGAGATTTATGTGAGTCCTGAGAGGGACATTCCTGGACTGGGGTGGGGATGACTTATGTCACTTCATCCCTTTGAGATGTATTAATGTTTTTTGTATCTCAATAAACGTATCAATCAATCAATCAATCCAGCTTGGAGGAGGGTTTGGCGGTCGATACTTCAAGAAAATCAACGTGAATTTTGACAGCGCGGTTTTTGACTATATCATGAAATTATGAATTTTGTAGAGAGAAGACTGATTGATGGTAGATAGGCAGAATCCTATCAATTTTTATGATGACACGCAATTTAAACAGCGATATAGGTTCAACAAGGGAGATTTCCTTAATATTTTCCGTGATATGGAGCATCTACTTGACAGACCTGTTGGTTCTGGCTCACCTCTACCTCCCATTCATCAGCTGATGATTGCTTTGAGATTCTTTCGCAACGAATAGTTTCCGGGCACAAAATATTCTGGTACTAAACGAGTTATGGTAATGTGTTACAACACTTTCGTATTTAGGGTGCATGAAGATCAAGTAGATAAATGTAAAAAACGCTGACGCTTCTTGTAAGGGCGGAAGCGATCTTCCTGCTCGTTACCGCTGTCTAACTCTCTCGTTTGCTGGTGTGGACGACACTTGGGGCGGTTGGACAGAGGTGAGAACGGCAGCGACTATCTGGGTCTCCGGCAGATTCACCCCAGCCGCCATACAGTCACTATCTCGCTACCCAGCTGTTCGTCAAATTCTGGCTGTGATCTCATCATAGGTTCGTGGGCTGTCCCCCCAGACCTTCACTTATAGACTGTCAATTCTCTGGTCATCTACGACTACCACGACCGTCAGTTCATCTCAATCCGCCTGTTCCCCGGTGTTCTCCTGCCATTTCAAGACGTCGCTCGAGTGTGGAGTTGAATGGATGCTTCCCTACCCTGAGTATGGATCACCGTGTTCCAGAACCTTCCCCCAGGGCCACTGCCGTAGGAAATATCTGTTCATTGTTTGATTCTATGGTTGTTTGATTCCGTTAATTGCTGACTCCCCTTTATTGTTCGATTCTATCAATCCTTGACTCCCATTAATTCTTTGATTCCATTAATTGCTGACTCCCATTAATTGTTTGATTCCTTTAATTGATTGCTTCCCTTAATTGTTAAACTCCATTAACTATTGACTGCATTAATTGTTTGACTCCCGTTGTTATTTGATGTTTGTTGAGTGGTGTCAGAGTTTGTGTTATATTTTTTATAGTAAAGAAATGTCAATCTCAAATGGTTGTTTGTTATTCCTCAGAAAACCATGGTCCTTGACTTTCCTTAATTAAGAACCTGATTAGTCTGGTAAGGGATTTCTATCCCTAATTCCCTGGCCCTTACAAGTGGCGTCCTTGCCAGGATTGTTTCTGACTTTGGTTTCTGAGGTTTAGCATTCGTTCCCGTGCTGTTGTAAGTCGCCGTGAGTGCGCCGCCTTGGTGTCTGTGGCCCGGAAGCAAGTGTTGTTCAGTGGTTATCCCTTCCTTCTGTGTGCTAATTTTGTTGCTCTCCCTTGTACTTGGGGAAGTTAATAAGTGTTGGTTGGGGTGCACTGTGGATGCTGTCATAGCATTTTTGTTGTTGTTTCACCTGGTGCGGTTTAGTTACCCTGAGAGTGATTCAGCTACCCTGAGAGTGATTCAGCTGGGCTGGGTGCGGAACAAGGTTCCCTCCAGTCGGATCAAATCATTTATTGGTCTGATTGAGCCACTAGGTGAGTTAACTTTGGCTATTTGCGGGGTAAGTTGTTTGCTTTTCTCTTTGTTCTTGGCCTTTCGGATCATTATGTCTAGTTTTGAGGTATTGAAAGATCAAGCGGTGGCCCTGGGTCTGACAGGTAATGAGATTGGTCAGTATGTGGTCACCCAACAGAATGCCGAGAGAGAGGCACGTGAGAAAGAGAGAGGCACGTGAGAAAGAGAGAGGCACGTGAGAAAGAGAGAGGGGCACGTGAGAAAGAGAGAGGCACGTGAGAAAGAGAGAGGGGCACGTGAGAAAGAGAGGGGGGCACGTGAGAAAGAGAGGGGGGGGGCACGTCAGAAAGAGAGATGGGAGCACGTCAGAAAGAGAGAGGGGGGCACGTCAGAAAGAGAGAGAGAGAGATGGAGGCACGTCAGAAAGAGAGAGGGGCACGTCAGAAAGAGAGATGGGGGCACGTCAGAAAGAGAGATGGGGGCACGTCAGAAAGAGAGATGGGGGCACTTCCGAAAGAGAGATGGGGGCACTTCCGAAAGAGAGATGGGGGCACTTCCGAAAGAGAGATGGAGGCACGTCAGAAAGAGAGAGATGGAGGCACGTCAGAAAGAGAGAGATGGAGGCACGTCAGAAAGAGAGAGATGGAGGCACGTCAGAAAGAGAGAGAGAGAGAGATGGAGGCACGTCAGAAAGAGAGAGAGAGAGAGAGAGAGATGGAGGCACGTCAGAAAGAGAGAGAGAGATGGAGGCAAGTCAGAAAGAGAGAGAGAGATGGAGGCATGTCAGAAAGAGAGAGAGATGGAGGAACGTCAGAAAGAGAGAGATGGAGGAAAGCAGCAGGAATAGTGAAAGAGAGTTCGAATTAGCTAAGTTGCAGATAGAAAAGGACCTAGAACAGCTAGGATTAATGCTTCAAGTAGACCAGAATCCTCTGGCCATATACAAGACAATGTGGTAAAACCCAGCTTGCCTGTGTACCGTGAAGAAGACATCGCCTCCTACCTTGTTAGGTTTGAACGGGTAGCCGAGCTGCTCGGTGTAGACCCAGATAGCTATGCTGTAAGGTTGGGTAGCCTACTGAGTGGTAAACTGGTAGAAATTTACACGTCCCTGTCTGCCGACATCACCCGAGATTACTTCTTGTTGAAGCAAGCTCTCTTGCGAGGATTTTGCAAGACTTCTGACGGTTATCGTGCTGATTTCCGCAAAACGAAGATTAGAGAGGGAGAAACGTACCAGCAGTTTTCGATTCACCTGGGTCGTTTATTTCAACAATGGCTGGAGACATCAGGGGTTGAAGAAACCTTTGAGTCTCTCTCTAACTTCATGATATTAGATCAGTTTTTGTCTTCCCTACCTCCAGACTTGAAAATTTTCATGAAAGAACACCAGCCAGCGACACTTGGAGAAGCTGTGCATCTTGCCGACAACTGGGCGTCTGCTCGCAACGCCTACCCCAGGTCTTCCCCTCCTGTAGTGAAGACTGCGAAGCCTCCGTCCTCCGAGGAACTATCCCCAGGAGTACACAAGAGTAGTTCACCAGCCGTGCGGTATCACAGCTGCGGAGAAGAAGGGCACATTCGTTCTCCCTGTCCCAGGAATCCCCTCGCCTTCAAGACTGCTGACACTCATCAACCCAGCAACAAGGTCGGATTCTGTTTGGAGGTCAGGAGCTGCCCCCGTTATTGTGTCAGTGGAACAATCAATGGGTCTAGGGCATCTACTTTCATCAGGGACACTGGTTGATCGTGCATTATTGTCTCTGAAGAAGCCCTGCCTGACGCTGACATCTCCAGCTGCCCGAAGGTTAGTGTCGCCGATTATTTAGGTCGTGTTGACCAGTTCCCTGTTGTTAGGTGCTACCTGCGTTGCCCCTATTTCACTGGTTGGTCTAATGTGGTAAGAGCTCCCATTAAATTTGCTAGTGCCCTCATTGGTAATGTTCCCGGTGTTCGTGACCCTAACGACCCGGAAACGTTAAAACTCTCCTCGCCACCAGCACCAGTCTCCTCACCACCAGCACCAGTCCTCACGCCACCTGCTGATGACGACGACTCGCCACCTGCCGAGGTCGCCTCGCCACCCTCTCACGCCGCCACGCCTGCCGCCAAGGTCCAACCTGTAGGGCCACGGACGGCGAAGGTGAAACGACCGCATCCCCTGATTCTGCCGAATTTGTTGCCACTGACTGTGACTCCCAACGAGTTAGCCAAGCTTCAAGACTCGTGTGCCACTCTGAAGCGGGTAAGGGAGAAGGTGACTTCCGGGGAGGAGGATCAGGTGAGAGATGGGTCGGTTTATAAGTTTGTTTCTTTTAATGGGGTGTTACACAGGTTGTGTGTTTCATCCAAGCGACCAGCTAAAGTAGGTCGGGTTTTACTTGTTGTCCCTGCTGTTTGTCGTAGTAACATTCTCTCTGTAGCTCACAAGAGCCCTCTTGTAAGTCACTGTTCTCGTAGGAAAACTTATAGGAAGGTTGCTGTTCAGTTTTACTGGCCAGGTATGGGAGCGGATATTGGAGCTTTTTGTAGGAGTTGTGATCAGTGCCCACGTATGTCCGCCAAGGGTAGAGTCCGTCCTGTTCCACTTGAACCCTTACCCGTCGTTGCAGAACTACCTTCTCGGGTAGCCATAGATTTTGTTGGACGATTCTCACCCCTTTCCTCTAAGAAGCCTAAATTACATCAAGCTAATGTGTTAAGGAAATATAATTGCAGGACCCACATTGCTCGTGTCCTTGACGACGTCCCCAAGCTGGAGTTAGTCGAGGCAATACCCTACAAGAGTTCCTGTGGAGTTCGGACGCCAGAGTCTGTTGATCTCAGTTGCCAGTTGCTGCCAACACCTGACGAGATAGAAGAATCCTCTACGACAGGAAATAGGCCCAAACTTAAACTTGGACTGAAGTGGACCCCACGTGCAGTTCCTTGATACGGCCTTACGTTTTGGACATCAAGTTACCACCTATTCTTTTCTATGACCCTTCTTTATTGTGCAATGTGTATTTAAGCATTTGTTGTAAGATGATTATGCTTTGTGTACTAATCTTAAGTTTTAATCTACCTTACAGTAGATTTTTGTTGGGAGAGCTGTGTAAGGGCGGAAACGATCTTCCTGCTCGTTACTGCTGCTAACTCTCTCGTTTGCTGGTGCGGACGACACTTTGGGCGGTTGGACAGAGGTGAGAACGGCAGCGACTATGAAGAAAATGGAACAGATTACCTGATCTGGGGTTCAAACCGATGTTCTGAATATTGTAAATCTCGGCTCAAGGAATCTTGATTCGCACGTCTGAGCCAAGTATAAATCCCAGTTTCAAACTACCGTTCTGAATTCGGGCCATAAAGGCCAGTAACCCACCACCTCATAACACATTTACTTCTTACATATACTCTTATTTTTTTATGTTATAGTTTTATATTATATTTTTCATATTTCTAAGCTACTTAGAGTATTGTAATGATTTTTTGACAACTTTTATTTTTTTATTACAAGTAACAATATATGAGGCATCTGGGCTGGCGCATCAGCCACGTAGTTTATAGCCAAGACCTTGGCTAGAACCTCCTCCAAACACGTTCACTTTTCACACATACACACCCATGTTCTTTGTTTTCTTGTTTTATATTATATGTTCTTTATTTTTAAGCCACATTAGAGTATTGTAATAATTTTATTCCAACTTTTATAGTTTCATTAAAAGCAGCAATAAATGCGGCGAGTAGGCTGGTGAGTTGGGGGCAAATTTATAGCCCACCACTTAAACACATATTTGTGATAGCTGTTTTGTTATCATCCTAGTTGTTTTAATTAAGTTCTGGAACTCTTAAGTGGCAGGGCTTGATATAGATACTTCTTGGCGTTTTCTGTTTTATTGTCGAGGTGTGTGTATATACACAGGTACAATCTGAGACAATGTATTGCGAATTCTTTCCTGGGAAATGTTTGTGAATAACACTGAGATAACTCTCTGAGTTAAGTGTAGAGTTTCCCTGTCTAGTAGTAGAAAGTGTGAGAGCGAGCTGGAGTTTGATAAATCGGCTAATTCTAGCTCGACCCTTGAGAAAGATGGAAGCTAAGTTAATATAGTCATGAATAACACTGGTCAACAGCCAAAATGGTTCACATATGAGATCCTGCTCACACAACTAATTTCATATTGCTGAATTCGAATCTGATATTTGTTTTGTTCTATCAGACCAGGTTTTATAAAAAAAATCAATTGGTACAAATATTAAATATTCCATCACGTGTCGTGCAAAATATGAGATTATCTCATGTGACTGTGCTTTCATGACTAATTTCATATTAATGAATATTAATTGGATGTTTCATTCTACCATCAGACCTACTTTCTTAAAGAATAAAAAAAAATAGTAAATATAGTAACATTATCGCGTCATGCAAGATACAATTTTAAACCTATCACAGATAAGCTCATAAAAAATTGTACCAAAAAACATAAGTTCAAATCCTTTATAATGACAAAATATGAAGTTCTAAAAGTGCTTCTGAACTTTACTCTTTCTCTTGTACAGCTTGCTCTCTTCTCGTTGCAGTGTCCAGCAATAGTCGCCCATCATGTTAGGACTGAATTGTCCCTGATATCTGCTCTCCATTATGGCGATATCTTGATGAAATCTTTCGCCGTGTTCATCACTAACGTCTCCAAGGTTACCTGGGAAAAATTCAATATGAGAGTGGAAAAAATGCAATTTCAAGGACATCCTTGCTCCCAATGCATGATAATTCTGAAGCATGGTTGTTACGATTTCTTTGTAGTTGTCAGCACGATCGTTTCCAAGAAAATTCTTTGACACATTGACAAATGATTCCCATGCTTTTTTCTCCAGTGGGTTCAATGTTTTGGTGAATTCGCTATCACTAACTAGTATACGAATTTGTGGTCCATTCAAGACACCTGCTTTCAACTTGGCTTCGGAAACCACACCACCTAGTTTCTGAGATAAGCATAGAGTCCCAGCACCGAATTGATCCATAGCTTTGATGAAATTTTTAGCCAAACCGAGCTTTAGATGCAGTGGAGGCAAAAATATCTTTTCTGGATCTACAAGCGGATTGTGAGTACAGTTAAACCTTCCAGGCGCATCTCTTGTTCTTGTCGGCCAATCCTTTCTCACATAGTGCTCTGCATCAGCTCTGCTGTTCCACAAGCACAAAAAGCACATGTGCTTTGTGTAGCCACTCTGAAGGCCCAGTAGTAAACTGATGACTTTGAGATCGCCACATATCTTCCACTGGTATTTCTCATACTCTATAGCAGCCAACAGAATTTTCATTGTTTCATAGCTCTCAGTCATTTTTGTTGCGTGTGCTATTGGGACAGATGGAAGCCGATTGCCATTGTGTAAAAGGACAGCTTTCAGAGAGTCTTTTCCTGAGTCTATAAACAGCCTCCAATCCTCTGTCTTGTATGTTTCAGACTTGCAGAGTTGTTGCATGAGAGATACTGCGTCCTCGCAACAACAAAGGTTGTTTGCCATCTTGAAAAATGCAGACAGCTGTCTATGTCGATAACGCGCTGTAGTGATATGCACTCCATCTTCTAGCAGGTTACGCTGCTTTAGTCTGGATCCCAAAACTTCAGCCTTTTCTTTTGACAAGTTTAGGTCCCTGATGAGATCATGAAGCACTTCTTGAGTATATAGTTTAGGCCTGGTATTTTCAGAGTCATCCTGGTAGTCGTTTTCCATTGAGGTAGAGGTAGAATCGGAATCACTCAATTCTTGTTCAGTCGGTGGATTTGGGACTGGAAGTTAAGCACTGTGCGGTACTGGTCGGATTGCAGAAGCAATAGTGGGGTACTGTACCTTGCCTTGTGTCTTGTTTTTATTCCCTTAATATTTGTGAGACAGAAGTAGCAGTCACTACTGTGGTCTTTAGGTTCACGCCATATCAATGGTACAGCAAACGGCATTCCTGAACTTCGTTTACCACACATCCACTCGCTCAGGTGGTTAACACAAGACTTTCAGGCTACATGAGGTGCCCATTTCTTGTCTTGGTCACCCAAGTGACATTTGAAGTAACTTTTGTAGTTCAGTCGAACAGCTTTTGTGATTGGTTTCTTGAAGCTACCAGGAGTGAAGGCACCACATATGTAGCAAAAACTGTCAGCACCGTTCACACACTTGCGACGTTCCATGTTTTGTTAATTTCAGAGTAATTACAAATCATGCAGGTGTAGATATGCAATATCATGAATCAGCAAACTGAAACAAACAAAAAAGCACAAATCAGGACAAAATAATTGCATAAGTGGAGCCAATGAGCATATAAATTACTGTATGAATAGCATGGTACACTAAATATATAGATATGCTGGTTCTGGAAAACTGAGCCTGATACAGCTATACGAATGTCATAATTGAGTTCAGCACATACAATTGCACTAGAATCAGACTGTTTTGATCCAGAACTATGAGAATTTTTTTTTATGTTGACCAGTGTAATATGGTGAATCACTTGGTGAATAACTTGGTGAAAAACTTGGCCACCACTAATCAAGTCCTCATATTTAAATCCTAGGTATACCTATCCATGTTACAATAAAGTGTGCTTTGGTAAACTGTTGCATATCGCACATGCATTTTCAATGCCTCTTGGAGACTTTTCTTGGAACTCTTGTGTAACTAGAGGCCATTTCTCTAACAAAATATCATAAATATTAAGGAAATGACAAGTATAATGGTAGGTATGATGAAATCAGGAAGGATTACTCCAAAAGACAAATATAAAGGAAGAAAATCCTGCAATGCAGGAAATTGTGTTTCATTAATGTAAGACAGAAATTTAAACTTTCAAAGAGAATATGAAGTTTGCTGAAATTGATATTCAGTAAAAATTGTATGGGTATTAGTTCAGAAGTAATATTTGATACAAATGCAAGATGATGGTGAGTAGGCAAGGTTTTGATTACATTACTGCTGAGCTTACAATAGTCTGGTGCAATATGTTAACCTTCTTCTACTACATGTTTACCTACACCCTGGCATATGAGTATTACACTGATTTCCTTTGGGAAATAAAAATATTGCATATTATTGACTTGCGCGTGAAACACTAACCTGTGAGGTATTGGAGTTTATTAACACTGCTACAGAGCTATAGAAGCATTAATTTGTATTATAGCTAGTTCGCCAGTAGCTTCTGCAGCCCTGTGGAAAGCGAAAGCATAAGCAGGGCATACGTGTAAGTGTACTGTAAGTATGTTGACTTACCAATGATTTAGGACTTCATGCCTAGTCACAGCAACTAACAAAAATCTTCTGAAACCACAATTGGTTCAGTTTGTCTGTTAAGAACCAAAAGGTCGTAATTCGCCTTCGATGGAAATGGTTCTAAATATCATGCCTTAAACTTCTGTGATTTTAGTGGAATGTGTATTAATATTGCCTCATGCGTTAGGGATGCCTCAAATAAGAGGTAATATTCCACGTCGTGCTCCAGAAAGATAGGAGTTAGATGACAGTTAGTTTCAGCTATATGTAAAGCGGCAATAAGGTGACCAACCGGCAACAGCTGTGCATCTACATATCTAATCTTGCATTCACTAAGGCAGCTATGAGCCAATCATTGGTACCTGTGAGAACTTGAACAGAGGCTTCAGCTGCATGAATATATTCTGCAAAACAGAGTAGCCATTCTAGTCTAGGCACTAAAAGTTCAGAGTCTGTACTGCCTTGGGTGCTGACTAAGTATAACATCGACATAGCAGCCATTAATGAGTCCCTGCTCCCAGACGATGGTCAACTCACAGAACGGGGGCCTGGCTATACCTTTTACTGGAAGGGTAAGCCTGCTGCGGAGAGAAACTGCATTTGTCGAGTTAGCTTTGCCATCTGCCATCGTATCCTACACAGGCTAACGGAAATGCCTATTGGGATCAACGAGCGCCTCATGACACTCAGAGTCCCACTGAATCACTCACGTTAAGCCCTTTTCATCAGTACACACGGCCCAACCCTGGATGTAAAGGCTGACATCAAGGAGGCCTTTTACGCCTACCTCGACAAAGTGCTAACCTCTATCCCCAGAGAAGATAAGGTTGTACTCCTTGGTGACCTCAATGCTAGAAATGGAAGAGATGCTGACATTTGGCAGGGAACCATATGGAGAAATGGAATAGGCAAGTGGAACCCCAATGGCCTACTCCTCCTCAGCAAGTGTGCTGCACACAACCTAACTATCACCAATACCTTGTTTAGGCAGGCCGACAAGATCAAGGGTTTGTGGCAACACCCACGATCTAAACACCCGAGCCATGTGTCGCTTAGACCACTGATCATCTGCTCGTCAGAGCCAAGCTATCGCTATACGTCGCCCAAAAACGGCGAAGGCAGCAAGCTTCCAGAAGAGGGTTTTAACATTAAGCGTCTGCAGGATCCAGCGGTAGCACATAATTTCAGAGAACAGCTCGAACATGGGCTCATAAAAACGAACCGACAATCATTGTACTCATGGATGATAAACGTGCTGCATTAACTGACTGGCAGAACAACCCTCAGTCTCATACCAAAGCTGATACCTTCCACAAGTAGAAAGTGACGGATCAGCTCGAACTTTGCAATGTAAAGAAAGACTTGTTTAAAAATAAAGCATGTGAAACACAAAAATTTGCAGATCAGCACAAGATGTGCGAAATTTTAAATTCCACAAAAAACATTTTATGGGCCAATCAGTCCTGGGGCAGCCCCCATCTGCTCATCCGAGAGTAACTCTCTATTTAAAGACGATGAAGGTCCCTCACCATCCAGAGCTGACCCACCTCAGGATTCTTCCATCCCTGGATGAGGTAGCTACTGCCATCAAACAGATGAAAAATAACAAAGCCTCAGGGCGTGATGGAATGCCAGCCAAGGTGTATAAAACAGGAGGACCTCTGCTTACCAGCCATCTCCACTCTGTTGGCAAATACAGTACTGTATGTGGTAACATGAGGAAATCTCCCAAGCTCTTAAAGAAGCCTCCATTGTCATTATTTATAAGAACAGGGGGACACTGGTCAAACTATGACAACTACCACGGGATCTCACTGCTGTCCGTAGCTGGCAAGATTATCGCCCGAGTCCTCCTAAGAGACTTCTTCCTGAGGCGGAAAGCTCCCTCCGAATCTCAATGTGGCTTTAGACCATCACTTGGCACCACTGACATGATCTTTGCTACCCGCAATTTACAGATAAAGTGCAAAAAACAGCGTCGCAACCTGCACATGGCTTTCATCGACCTAACCAAGGCCTTCGAGTCTGTCAACAGGGAAGCCCTCTGGTGGACTCAGTCGTTTTGGCTGCCAAACAAAATTCATCGCCATTACGAGGCAACTCTACGATGGCATGAACGGCAGTGTCCTGCACAATGGCACCCAGTCTGAGGTTCTTCCCCATCCAAACAGGGGTTAAACAAGGGAGTGTACTGGCACCAATTCTTCTTTTCCATATTCTTGACTGCCTTCCTTACTCGTGCCAGTGCCAATTTAGCCGGAGGGGGTTGTCATCGAGTACTGGATGAAGGGTCTTTTCAACATAAGATGACTCAAGGCAAGAACAAAGATATAGGTAGCTTCCATTAATGAGCTTCAGTATGAAGACGATCTCACCCTTGTTGCTCCTACTGAACGCGACCTACAGGAGATCCTGAACACCTACACAGATGTGTAAGCACACTTCGGCCTTGGGTGAATGTACAGTCGGAAACCATATTCTCTAGCCCACCTGGAGGTTAGTACAGTGTCCTTTCTGGACGGGGGCCCCCACTAACTATCACGAGGCAACACAAGCAAGAACACACACAGTAATAGTATGGCTGTATAGATGACATTATGTATAAGTATTATATATGGCATTTTATACTCAGCATTATCTTCATTATATATGAGCACAAAGAAAAATTACCATAGGTTGTAGTTACGAAATTATGAATGGAAATAAACACTTCCAAACCACCCAGTGAATCCACACAACGTTTACAGCGCTTGTGTGTGTGCCAGACCACGATGCTTCCACCACACCCCATCTATATCTTTTATTTCCCATCATTCGCATAACTATATGAAAAATCGTGTTTAATTTAACTACATATTTCAAAAACCTTAAATTACATCTGAATCAGTCACTCCTCATTTGACACACTTATAGTGTAATACTTTGACCATCCCTCCTGGGCACAGGGAGGTCCACGGTAACTCTCACGGGGCAACATACGCACGAACACACAAGTTATGATATGCACCATTCCAGGCTTCACTATCATTATCATGTTATGTTCATCGTGCTCTGTATCTTGGTAACTAGTCAGATTATCAATACATGACAGTGTTATTAGTATAATATTGTAACTTTTGCCCTCCAGTTATTGTTGTAAATCATGGATAGGAAGGATACATAAATTCTAATATCAAGTGTATGGTTCGCTCAAAGCTACCCCAAGTCAGACAACGCATCACATAAAGTTGCACTGTGTGTGTGTGTGTGTTCTGTAACATTAAGCTTCATCCTTAATAGGTAAGATGTTTCATAAAGAGGTTTCTCCCATTCGTCATTGTGAGCATCGTCCCAGAGCACATTGTTTCCATCAAAACCATGGTTCATCCTTATTTCCCTTCTTCTGTGTAACTTTATCCATATGGCTTTATTTCTTTATTTATCAGTTACTCGTTACTTGTTATTTAACACATACATGCACTTAGAGCATCAACATTGTTTTGAAGGCATGACTATTGGTTAATTGACACCCCAAAAATACTTTTCACATTTATTATGCATAAACATTGTAAACAATCTATGTGATTATTGTAATATATAACATATATTTAATGTCTGG
This sequence comes from Homarus gammarus, assembly GCA_958450375.1. Classification (NCBI taxonomy): domain Eukaryota; kingdom Metazoa; phylum Arthropoda; class Malacostraca; order Decapoda; family Nephropidae; genus Homarus; species Homarus gammarus. The sequence continues at coordinate 82,589 of CAUDMG010001319.1, forward strand.
ACAGTGTTACGAACCACGCCATCAATTGTCATGATCTACCTACCCAGCACTACGAACCACGCCATCTATTGTCGTGATCTACCTACCCAGCACCACGAGCAACGCCATCTAGGGACGAAACCCGAGTATGACTAGTCTTAGTTACCATTCCGGGGTTTCCCTTCTCCATATCCTGGTTGTTGCGTCACCTCCTCCAAGTCATCCTCATCAGCTCCGGATCAAGGAGAGTTCAGTTCACTCTGGGAAGTGACAACACTAGGATCACCTATCCTGGAAACCTACTGCACAGTGACTACCTACCATCTTCTTCAATACTCAGCCTTACTCGACAGCCATCTCAGCACTGCACTTGAGTATTTTGTATTCTTATATTGCCTCCCCACGTCCACTTGATTCCGAATGTTGTATAAATATGTATATACTGTTAAGCCAATGTTGCGTATGTTTAGGTTAAGTATGGTTAAGGATAATTTATAAGAAGCTGAATATTTTGTTAAGGAATTTATAGTACTTTATTATACACAACAAAAACTAGCATCCTTTGTCTACCCTTTTATAGTCCGATTGTCTTTGTTTTTTTATTGTTGTTGCCTGTTGGGATCTGGGTAGACTTTTTACTATATTCTAAATCCTCAACTCGTAGCAACAGATTCCCAAGAGTTATGCATATTAATGCATAGATTTTGTAAAACCACATAGTAAAATACCTGGACAAATTCCCGAGAGTTAGGAAACGAAGTCTATGTGGCCCCAACGAGTTTACACCAGGGAGCTAACTCCCCCGCCACCCCCTACAAGGCACCGTCGTGGGCGGAGATTTAATTCTTGACCACAGGATCCCGAGGCGAGGCTACCACTGAGATAACTCGTGCCCATAGGTTAATACCGTGTCCAACCTCCATCTGCTGCTATAACTTCATGCAATCTGGTGGGCATGGAATCTACCAGATTGCTGCAGATGTTCGTCCTCCTCCTTATTCCCTCCCACGCATTATGTCCGTGTCTCCTCACTGCCCCCTCGTTTTCTCCTCAACATCCCATTCAACAACCATATGCGCCCATAGATTTTCTATTGGATTACAATCGGCTCCTTTAGGGGGCCAGTCCAATAAAATAATCTGCCGGTGCGCCTCAAACCAACACTTGACTGCCCGACTTGTATGTATTGGACTGCGGTCTTGCACCATACATATAGGCAGTGGGTCTGGGATGGCATATGAGTTGCTGGGAGGATGGTTAGCAGTCCTGTTGAACTGGCAGGTAGACAAAATGGAAAACTCACAGCCAAACTGTAGGAAAACCCATGGACAATGAGACATTAGTAAAATATACTAGGTCATTTTAGTGCGTGCACACACATTATATACAGACCTATTGGTTCTTGCGAGGCTGTTTGGTTATGACATGCTAGCTATTTTGCTAGGGTGAGGGAAAGTGTATATAAATATATATATATATATATATATATATATATATATATATATATATATATATATATATATATATATATGACATTGTCTTTTTCTAGGGACTGTAGTAAGTCAGTTAGTACAGGAATTGAGAATCCGTCAGGTGCAGTTGCTTGGTTGACTTGTCAAAAATCTATGACTGGTCTCCACCCTCCATCTTTCTTGGGAACTAGGAATAGAGGTGAGTTCCATGGTGACGAGGAAGGTTGGATTACCTTTTGTCCCACCATTTCTTGTACCATTTGTTCGACTACAGCCCTTTGGCTGTGGAGTAACCGATATGCAGTGTCCGGCTTGTTTTACCTGTAGGTTCTCCAGGTAATGCTATGATTTCCTTGAACTTGGCTAGGATTTCTAAATGATCACTTTTACCGTGAGGATAATCTACAATTTTCACGAGTGGAGCTATTAGCTTATTCTTATCTTGGATACGTGATTTCTCAGTAGGTTCCCCTTGTGTTACACTGCCTATTGGCAATTCTACGGGCTCTGCCATGATTGCTTTATCGTAAGCAAGGAAATTACTCAAACAACATCTCTTTCTTAAAGTTATAGGTTCCCCAGTTCTATTGAGAAAAAGGGCATCACTGAGACTACCTGACCTCACTGTGCTTAAGGTAGACTCAAATGATATGCCCTTCACTTGTGCGCTTTCACTCAGACACAACATCTGTTCCTTCACTCACATTTGGCAATCGTAGTGTGATTTTAGTTAGTTCCTGGCTATGTAACCCTTGTACACCAGTTGACACAGCAGGCATTAAAATCCAGTTCTTGCTCTTTTATCCCGAACATCCTTTGTGCTACTAGGTGGAGTTTCAGGGAATGACTCCTTAACTAATTGCTTCTCTGCGATAGACTCCGCCGTGCCTGTCAAGGCAGTTATTATACGAATACCTGAGGTAAGCAATGGATGTAAAGTTTGCATTGCATAATAAGTTTTAAATTTATGCTTTATGGTGTGATTTCTTGGCTGAACGTTAATGTTGTTCTGCTTCAGTGTGGAAAGACTGATTAACCCATGTGCAGGCAAAGAGAATGCCTTTACTGTATAGAAATCCGCCAGAAAAGCTTTACTGGACCTTGAAAAACAGAATGGCAGTGTTGTCAGCCCCACTGTGTCTTATTAGATTCTTCACTTGTAAATTCCTGTACCTTGATAGTATTTGGAAATATTTTTACAGTTTGATAGACCGATGAGGCCTGTGGGTTAGTAGAACCACCTGTAGCCATTTTTGCTGTGCTAGTTAAAACATTAGTGTTGTTAATAGGTAAAGGTAATGGGTAAGTGTTACCTGACCTAATTTGTCTACTGTGTAAGTCCTTAAAATGAGGGGTCAGTAGGTGTTATCTCTATTTGGCTGATTTGTGGTAATTCTTCACTGTAAGTTGCAGCTAGCTCCTATGAGTCTGTAGATGATTGACTATCTGAGTCTGAGTCACTAATTCTTGTGTGAAACCCCAAAATTTTGGAAGAGGGTCCATAAATAGCGATATGTATCACTTTACTTTCAGCATGACACACACTAAGTTGCCCACTCAAGGAGTAATACAAAAGTACATATAATGAGTTATGTAAATTAAGAGAAAAAATATTTAAAAGTATGTATTTATTTTTGTTTTTAGGCTGTTGAGCATATGGTTTATTATACAGTATACTTACTACTTGTGAAGACTTTTGAAAGTTTACTTGAGTTTGTGTAGTCTGTAAAATATTGATTGTTTGTGATCTACCAGACCGTAGAATCCATAGAGTTTTGACAACAGCAGGTGATGTCAGAAGTCGATGACGTCCTACTCTGGGAAGGATGACGTCACACGTATTGCGGCGATCAACCTGGGGGATGACATTTCTTGCGGCGATCATCCGGGGCTGACCTCTCTTGTGCACTGGAGAGGCTTGATTGTTTAAGCAAGTGACTACGTGGTTGTCTGCTTGTCTGGAACCACGATGACAACCTTCCTAGTACTTCTGTGTTGTAGTTGATAGCTGCTGGTTGGTTGGCTGTTTGGTTAATTGGCTGTTTGGTTGGCTGGCCGTTAGCTGTCTGGGACACTAAGACAACACTCGGGTAAGCTTGGGTGATGTCGGCTCCTCTCGAGTCACCATGAGCTGTGTACTGGTGCTGGGGTATTGACTGCAATGTCAGCAAGTCTTTATATTGTCTGTGTTACCATTAGATTTCTGTGTACACGTTTTGCAAGTGTTTCTAACCACTGTCCACTTATTAAAAAAACAAAACAATGTTTGATGATTCACATAGTGTCATTTGTGTCACTTGGGTCATCAATAATTACTTGAGTACTGCTCTAGTTTATAGTATTCGTCTCACCGTTTGCCACCAAGTGTGATAGCTGTTTTGGTATTACACTTATTGTTTTAATTAAGTTCTAGAATTTTTAAGTGGCAGGCCTTAATGTAAACACTTCTCGGCATTTTCTGTTTTATTGCTGACTTGCAGGCATATACATATGTACAATCTGAGAGAAAATATTGAGAATTCTCTCCAGGGAAGTGCTTGTGAATAACATTTTGAGGTAACACTTTTAGGTAGATGCCAAGCTTCCCTGTCCAGTGGTAATAATTGGTCTGCCACTCCCTGGGCATGTGACAGCGAGCTGGTGTTTGCCAAATCAGCTGACCCTGGCTCGATCCTTGAGAAAGATGCAAGCTAAATGATCTAGTCGTTAATAACATGGTGAATCACTTGGTGAATAACTTGGTAAACAACTTGGTGTTGTTGATTGGGTGTATTTATACAAAGAAAAGGTACAGTTACAAGTTCACTTCTCACACATACACACCCATGCTCTTCATTTCTCTTATTTTATAGTTTTATATTATATATCTTTATTCCTAAGCCAACTCATTTATATAGAGTAGAATAATTGTTTAAGAAGTCTTTTTTCTGAGAGCCGTGCCAAGAGTCATCCGGTGACATGCAAGTCCAGGGTTCGATTTCCGACTAGTGAGGTATTGTATATATATATATATATATAAATATATATATATATATATATATATATATATATATATATATATATATATATATATATATATATATATATATATATGCAAATAAATCACTGTAGGTGCGCGTGATTCAGGTATATGCTGATAACCACAAGGAAAATGAAAACACGAAGTTCCCAAGCGCTTTCGTGTAATTCACCCCTGAAGATGTGAATTTCACGAAAGCGCTTGGGAACTTCGTGTTTTCTTTTTCCTTGTAGTTATCAGCATATATATATATATATATATATATATATATATATATATATATATATATATATATATATATATATATATATATATATATATATCTTGATAAAATCACACGGGAAAAGGGAAACAACGGTGCTCCGTTGTTTCCCTTATATATATATATATATATATATATATATATATATATATATATATATATATATATATATATATATATATATATATATACATATATATATATATATATATATATATATATATATTTATATATATATATATATATATATATATATAAAGACGAATTATCAACTTTTGCTACATGTAAATATGTATATTGTTAAACCTGCCGGCTTTCTATTACCAGGCATACACTGACAGAAAGCCATCCTCTTCGAAGTAGCAAATGGTTGTCACATCTGTTTGCCCATCGGCATGACCACGTTCCCTTACCTCTATAGACAAAAGTTAAAAAGCTAAAAAGACATTGCATTCAAAGAAAAATTTGACTAAATACAATTGAAAGGGCTTAGATACTTGAATGGTGATTAACTTAGTTAAGGTGTTCCCGCCTAATTCCAAAGTTCCTCCCACTCCCGTGGTCCTTAACTTGGAGGGCAGCAGAAGGAGGGCATATTTCGGACCTGCATCTCGGGGAGTCAAGATTGATGCTGGCTAAGCAACTTAACTTCCTTGTCCTGAGGAAGTTTTTGACTCTTTATGGATTCAGGGGGTGACAAGGGTCATCTGCAGACCAGTGGGTGGTTGGTTTCCTTATGGTTGCATTCACGGAATGGGTACAGGCCGAGCAAATATGGAATATCAAAGAAATAAATGGCTTTGATATACAAATTAAAGCATACACGGAGAGTAATTTGGTGTTCGGAGGAATCTCCCACACTGAGATTGAATTTCTTGAAAAAGACGAGGTGGCCGAACTTATCGGAGACCAGCTCACAGTAATAATGAAGCTAACTAGTAAAGTGGTAAAGGTCGGTTAATCAAAGAATCTACCAAGTGAAGTACTTTTGGGATGGGAGACCTTTCCAGTAAGGCCCTGTGAGAAGAGACCGACTAGATGCTATAAATGTCAGAGTTATGGCCATCTGCCTAAGTAGTGCCGGACTGAGGAGGTTTGCGCCACGTGTGGAACACCTGGGCACCAGCACACCACCTGTGCAGCGATAAAAATGATATGTCCAGCTTGTGGCGACCCTCACTCCTCCTCTGACGGAGTGTATCCCAAGTGGGGGGAGGGGTGCAGGGTAGCTAGCTGCGAAATCAGAAACAAGGAACAAGAAAAGAAATAAAACAACAAGAACAAGAACAATATAACACTAGATATCGCTAAGCAATCACTTCTCTTTATCACGAATTTGCCACTAGTCAAACAAGGGGTGAGGCTTGGTCGTGAAAGTGTAAATAAACAAACGCCTGTCACTAGTGGTCACAACCACAAGCAGGGTAAACGCTATAATGTCTCTAATATCATATCTACCAGGTTCTTAATATCCCTCACATTAACTTATATTAAGGAGGAATCATACACTGCCCAATTTCTTAATATAATTAAATTAAGGAACATATTTACAAAGGCAAGTAAAATAACAAATGAAATATAAACGACCACAGCCTAAATCAGCCTAAACCCTAACTTCAACCTTATCATATACTTGAACAGTACACAAGTATAAATCACCCTCTCACCGGCCAGGCTCATCTGCCTGTCTCCACTCACAAACTGATATGGTGGACCACTGGACCAGTGACCAACACAGTGCGAATACCATGTTGCCAATATCAATATATTTTGCCTAACTAATACACAACATTGGCTGATTTACTTATATATACATATAATACATCAATAAATATAAAACATATTGAACCATTATTACATACAGGAACAAAATAATAAAAAATTGGCCCTTCCTACTGAATAAGCAGGGTAATTACCTCTCAACAGTTAATATATTCGGTGCACATAACAATATACTGACAGTAAAATGATCAGAGTTTAATAATAATAATAATAATAGTAATAATAACTAACGGTTTATTGAAAAAGTTCTGCAGCCCGAAGGCTGAAAATATACATTGGACATAAATGACTTATTACATACATTGGTGGTTTAACAAAAGCCTTCATTAGAGAAAGGTAAAGGAACATACAGTGAACATACAGATTATTGTAGGTGTTGAACAGCAAACACGTAGTGTAGTAACTCCCTCCCAGATGGTGTTAGGAGGGACCTCACGTGGTGTAGTAGTTCCCTCACAGATGGTGTTATGAGGGGCCTCACGTGATGTAGTAATTCCCTCACAGATGGTGTTATGCGGGGCCTCACGTGGTGTAGTAATTCCCTCACAGATGGTGTTATGAGGGGCCTCACGTGGTGTAGTAATTCCCTCACAGATAGTGTTATGAGGGGCCTCACGTGGTGTAGTAATTCCCTCACAGGTGGTGTTATGCGGGGCCTCACGTGGTGTAGTAATTCCCTCACAGATGGTGTTATGAGGGGCCTCACGTGGTGTAGTAATTCCCTCACAGATGGTGTTATGAGGGGCCTCACGTGGTGTAGTAATTCCCTCACAGATGGTGTTATGCGGGGCCTCACGTAGTGTAGTAGTTCCCTCACAGATGGTGTTATGAGGGGCCTCACGTGGTGTAGTAATTCCCTCACAGATGGTGTTATGCGGGGCCTCACGTGGTGTAGTAATTCCCTCACAGACGGTGTTATATGAGTGAGGTGTGGTCCCAGGCCTTCCTATCATAGACGGATTAACACACCGCTGGCTGTTGGGTCTCACTGGCCATTATCACTGGACGATCTTGCCTAACTAATCTATTAACATTCTTTTCATCAGTTTTCGAATCGGTGGACGAGGGGCACAATTATGATGTGGTATATCTCGACTTTAGTAAAGCCTTCGACAGAGTCCCCCACGAAAGACTAATTAGAAAGGTAGAAGCTCATGGCATCAAAGGTGACATCCTTAAATGGATTAGGGCGTGGTTACAGGACAGGAAACAGCGAGTGAGCATTAACGGCACTAAGTCCCATTGGACCAACGTCACAAGTGGAGTTCCCCAAGGCTCAGTACTTGGACCATTATTGTTTATTATATACATAAACGACATAGATATCGGCATAGACAGCAACATAAGTAAATTTGCTGATGACACTAAAATAGGACGTGTTATCAAATCTGACGAGGACTCGGCAAAACTACAGGAAGATCTAAACAAAATTTCGAATGGTCTGAAAAGTGGCAGATGAAATTCAACGTCGACAAATGTAAAGTACTCAGTATAGGAGATGTAAACAGGGAAACCAGATACCAGATGAACAACGATGCCATAGAGAAATCCGACTGCGAGAGAGATTTAGGAGTAATGATAAGTAGGAACCTTAAGCCAAGTAAACAATGTGTTTTTGCTCGTAACAAGGCTAATAAAGTACTTGGGTTCATACAAAGGAGTGCAAAGGAGTGTTAGTTACAAGACTAGCGAGGTCATCCTAAAACTGTATCTTGCTCTTGTGAGACCACACCTGGATTACGCAGTTCAGTTCTGGTCACCGTATTACAGAATGGATATAGAATCCTTGGAAAGAATTCAGAGGAGAATGACAAGACTAATCCCGGGCATTAGGAACCTTGAGTATAGAGACAGGTTAAAGCATCTTAATTTGCACTCCCTTGAGAGACGTAGAGCGAGGGGCGACCTGATAGAGGTGTATAAGTGGAAGGCAGGGCTAAACAAAGGGGACATTACAAAGGTACTCAAATTATCCAACCAGGAGCGAACTCGTAACAATGGTTTTAAATTAGACAAATTTAGATTTAGGCGTGAAATAGGTAAACACTGGTTTGGAAACAGAGTAGTGGATGAATGGAACAAGTTACCAAATATCATCATTAACTCGAATACGCTGAATTGCTTCAAACATAGGTTGGATGCTCATATGAGCAATAGGGGTTGGGTGTAAACGGGACTGCCCAGTATGGGCCAATAGGCCCGCTGCAGTTTCCTCCATTCTTATGTTCTTATGTTCTTATGTACCTGGGACCTCACTGTGTGAAGGTTAACTTGGGTGAGACTGTTACTGTTGAGTTGTTCTCACTGACTTAAGCACTGTTCACCACTGTTCACCTCTGTTTAACACTGGTTCCATTCCTTTCCTAAATGAAATAGTAACTTCTGGCGTGAACTTGTTGATATTCCGGTGGGGAGGAGGGTTCAGGGGAGGGAGTTGGTATGGGCCAACTTAACAGTTGACCTGGCTGCTCCGAGAGGAGCGCCAGGTACGTCTTGACCCTTCCGTGGTGAGTCGTTACCAACCCAAGAAGAACAAAAAGAAATATGAGTAGTTAAGAAGAAACAAAAGAAGAACATGGGGAAGAGATCAAATGAACAAGACTATGGTCGTAATGACCATTGATGTTGACTGCTACAAAACTAAATGAAGAAAAAGAGCAGGAAGGAGGGGAGTTCTGATCAAACCCTCGACACTCCATTCAGCTGCTTCTACGAATTCACCTGAATATCTCTTTTGTCTTACATAGTTAGAAAAGTGCTGTATAGGTATTATTTTTAATTAGTATAACAGTTATTTATTTGTGTATCTAGGGATTTGTTTTTATTCATATATGTACACTCGGCAACAATTCCGCCTGGTCCACCTGGACGCAAGATATGATTAACGTGGCAACAGTGCACGTGTGTGTGTGTGTGTGTGTGTTTATGTGTACTGTACGTGCTCGAAAATTAGTCGGAGCATCCTCTCCTCCGTGAACCACAAGACTCATTGAGTTGTCAGTGAGAAGCAGTCGTTAAGTTTACCTATAGATAGCGCAGGACCATGTGGAGGGGGGAGGGGGGAGTCTCTGGGAGTGAGGGGGGAGTCTGGGAAGTGAAGGGATGGTGGTGAGGTGGGGTCAGGTTGTTAACTCCAGCAGTGTTAGAGTTTGACAGCTATTTTTTGATATTCATTAAGATGATATCTTATTTCTTTAATAAAATGAAACCTAAGTTTTCTTGGTTGCTCTCTCTCTCTCTCTCTCACAATTCCTTAGCTGCCAATCAGTAGACATAAATTATCAGTTTGGGCTAATGAGGAATGATGCCGCATATACCTGTATATGCATTTACTTTAACATTAAAAAATAGGTAAAAATGTAGGTGCAATACATACACAATTCACACTATGAAGGAAGTTAATAGAAATACATTTAACCAATTTACCGATTATTCGTTTTAGTAACAGTAATACGGTACCCATTCCAACCATAGTGTTGATTTTTCAACGAACTCCTCAAGTTGTCTCGAGAGCAACATCTTATTTGTAGTCGAAAGTGGGACGATTCGAAGCATCTGAAAATCCATGGTACGTTGCTACAGAGAGTTTATTGTATTAATAATTCACACTGTTCGTATTTTTTCCTATTAATGTTTAAATGTAAAAAAAAAGGTAAAATATAAAAAGTGTATTTCAATAACAAAACACAAGCAAAAATGCCATTGTAAAAAAAAATGAAATAATAATAATAATACATGACGACGGGAATTGCTCTTGACTCAACAGTACTTGCGTCACTATTGTAAACACATCGCTTGGACGCTACAAACGCACACCAAATTTCCTTGATGGATACTGCTAGTATTCCTTTGGGCAGAGGTCTCAAAGTGCTCTCATTGAAAAAATGAGGGAGTACCCTGCAATTTGGAATTATGAAAGCCCCGATTTCAAGAAGAACGTGGTGAAAAGACATTGCTACTAGTTGGGCGCTTAGTCGATGGTTCCTTTCGCTAGTGTGACCTATGTGAGGATCGTACCATTGACTTATTGCCTTTGGATGAAAATTAATGATATCGTGGATTTATTGCAAGGAAAACTCTAGTGTGACCGTAGCTTAAGGGTGTCAACGACGGATAGATTTATTCCTTGCTTTCAGCTCTAAGATATGCACCGCAGTATTTAGTAGTTTATAATTACAATGTCATAGTAATGTTAATGATCACACACAAATGGCCTCTCTTATACAAGGTGTTCCAGAAATAATTTTCATAAATCAGAGAGTGAATTCCTGAGACATAAAGAAGGATAAATTAATAAGTGAATAAATTCTCAATCCCCAATAATTTTGGAGTTACAGCCCATAAACTTTAAAATATACGGAATGTAAATGAAACTCCGAAGGAAAGAATGAAACCTATTCGAGCTAAATGCCCAGCGTAAGGATCAGTTGCATCGGTGGAGGGTTGGGGTTCGCAGACCACTTACTACCCAGCATTGGCAGGAGCTAAACGTTTGTATCAATCAGGAGTGGACAAGCACAGTATTACGTGGACATGGAGGAGTACTCATTTAGCGAATATATGGATATGCTATACTGACACTGGGAGAAGCTGGTGGAAACGCAGCAGAGGCAGTTCGGCTGTACAAAGAGCTTTTCCCGAACCCAGGGTGCATTCACGGCCAACATTTCTTGCTGTGGAGCGTAGATTACGTGAGACCAGTAGTTGTCGACGTTCTGGAGTTCCAGGTGACAGAGGGCGACTATTAAACGAACGCATACATGCCGCACAGGACCAGATACCTTGCGCATCATCGAGAACACCCCTGGAACAAGTATTCGACGGCTCGCCGAGAAACTGCAATTTTCAGCGGGCACTGTGTGGTGGATCCTACACCGCCATGTCCTTTATCCATACCATCATAAGAAGGTACAAGCTCTAACTGATGTGGACTATCCTCCGCGGATGCAGTTCTCTCTATGGTTGCTAAGGCAGCATGCAGAAAACCATCTCTTTCCCTCTCTTGTGCTTTTCACTGATGAAGCAACATTCACTCGAGATGGCATTTTCACTACGCACAACACGCATGCCTGGGCTGTTGAGAATCCACATGCAGTGACCCGTTGATCTCATCAGATACGTTTCTCCATCAATGTTTGGGCCGGCATTATTGGTGATTTCATTATTGGTGACTTCATTATTGGTCTGTATCTTCAACCTGAACGACTGACAGGTGAAACCTACAGAAGTTTTCTTGAAGACACATTGCCACTGCTGCTGGAAGATGTGCCTGTCGGAATTCGGCAGCGAATGTGATTCCAGCACGATGATACCCCTGCTCATTTTGCTAGGGTAACAAGGAATACCTAAATTTTGTGATGGCCCTGTGTCATGGCCAACTCGGTCACCTGACATCAATCCACTTGACTTCTACCTGTGGGGTCACATAAAAAATAAAGTGTACATTACAGAGGTCCCAAACCGTGAAGAAATGTGACGTCGAGTGCAAGACAGTACAACAAGTATTCGCAACATCCCTGGGGTCTTGGAATGTGTGCGACAGTCCGACATGATGAAGCCTGCATTCAGGAAGAGGGTCGGAGCATTGAACATTTGCTGTAAATGATGTTAACAATATCTGTAATACATCATAGTTATGTAAATTATGATTAATAAACCTCGCAAGAAAAAGTAGATTGTTCATTTACATTTTGTAGATTTTATTACAATCCTACCAAAAGTTTATGGGTTGTGTAACTCCAAAATTATTTGGATTTGAGATTTTAGTTACTTAATAATTTATCCTTATTTAGTCTCAGGAATTCACTCTCTGATTTATGAAAAGTATTTCTGGAACACCCTGTATACATCTTGTAACAGAGGCGTCATTGCGGGTCACTCTGTGGACGTAAATTGAAACTAGTTCAAGCAGGCAGCAAGTGTAGTTGTCAGTAGTTTACAACGCTCAAGTAGTTTAATTCGGTTAAAATGTCAGCTGTCTTGTAAATACCCATGTATGAACTAATGAAAGGAATATGTCCGAATTTCAGTCTTATATCCCATGTCTCAGTTTCGACTTGATCGCCGGTGATCTATTGAATGATGGCGGAAGTGGTGAGGCAGGCAGTCACACCTCCACTCAGCAATCAATCAATCAATGGTTAGAGACAGGAGTGAAGGAGGTTCAGTGGAAGGATAAAGGTGGTGAGGGAAGGGAGATTGTAGAAAGGAGAGGAAAGATTGCCGTGGCTTAACGCAGTTTGCGGGGTAGGTGGGCAGATTTCCCGACATTGGTCAGACGTGCCAGTGCCACAACACCTGACATAATCCTCTCTAACAACGAGGCCGTCCTGAACAGGCACGTTGCCGCCGGACCCATCAGTACCAGCGATCACCTGCCAGTCGTCGTGACGCTCTCATCCAATCCCATTATGATCCCCGCCAACATCAGGTGAAACCTCAAACGGGCAGACTGGGACTCCTTCAAGGAGTCTCTCAGTCGTCTCAGGCAGGGGAGAAACCTGGAAGAAGCCAGCCCCAATGACATCGACGACGCCGTCGAACAATGGTATAAGGATGTGAAGACGGAGATGGACAATAACATCCCGACCACCAGTTACAGGACCATTCCCCATCCTCACACTAGTCACCAGCTGAGGTAGCTCAGTGTCCAGTACGCTCACGTGAGACAGCTAGCCAGTATCCGCGGGTGGACGCAGGAGCTGAGAGACCGGTACCGAGAGCTACAGACGGACATCCAGCACGAGAGCAAACGTCTACATGAACAAAAGTGGGCCGCCTTGATGTGGGAGGCAGCCAACAATTACCGCGATTCTGCTGCCTTCTGGAAAGGGATCAAGCGATTGATGGGTTCCACCTCTAGCACGGTCCCTTACTTGCTCGACCAAAACAACGTAAAATTATTCTAGGAAGAAAACCAAGAACAACTACATCGGCGATATTTACGAAAGATCTTTACCATTAGTGAACAGGAGAACGAGGGCTTCGACAGGGAGTTTGAGGAGGACATTTTAGGTCAGTTGCAGGACCATCAGCACCTGCTCCAGCCGCTCCCACGGGCTGACTTCACTGGACTGGTTGACGGAAGCTACCTGACGGAGCGCATAGTTCCTGCAGATGTGTCAGCCGTCATAAAAGGGTTTAAAAACAAATCACCTGGTCAAAGTCACATTAACAAGAAGATCCTGGCTCAACTTCCCGACAACATGATAGAGAGGCTTGCTCATATATGCAACGCCTGCCTCGCCTCTGGATACTTCCCTAAGATGTTCAAAATCGCCGTTATTCGCCTCATACCAAAAGCAGGGAAGCCTCCAAACAAAGTCGAAAACTGTCGACCAATATCGCTGCTAGAGGTACCAGCCAAATTCTTCGAAAAAATAGTCAACAAGCAATTGCGGATGTATCTGGAGGACGAAGACGTGCATAACCCCCTCCAGTTCGGCTTCCGCCAGTACAAAGGCACATCCACCGCCATAGCTCAGGCCTACGAGCAGATCGCCAATGCCATGACTGGCCGCCTGCAGTGCAATATAGTACTGAGGGACGTCAGCAAAGCGTTTGACAAAGTTTGGCACGCAGGGCTGCAGTATAAGATCATACAACTGGGGCTACCCGAAAATCTGACGCGCCTGCTGTGTAACTTCATTATGGACCGCAGAGCCAAAATCAAGATGCAAAAACATTTTGGAGAAGAATTCTCACTATCGAGCGGCGTGCCTCAGGGCTCTTGTCTCTCACCAACCCTTTACACACTCTACACGGCTGACCTGCCACCCCCAATCGTCGGCAGCGAGTACGTCATGTATGCCGACGATGTAACACAGATCGTCACCTGCCCAGGAAGGTCCACAGCAAGGATGGCGCGACTCACTGCTCGGGCAATAGAGGAGATCTCGGAGTATGAAAATAAATGGAAAATAAAAACAAACAAAACGAAATTTGAGGTCATACCCATAGCCAATTTCAAACCGGCCCCATTGATGATCGACGACGAAGAGATTGAGTACTCTAAACAAGGCAGGTTGCTCGGCCTAATCATTTCTCGGACGGGCACCATTCCCCACGTGAAGGACAGACTAAATAAAGCCAAAGTCGCCGCAGCCAAATTAAAACGTTTCAAATTGATGCCTGAGAAGATACAAGTTCACCTGTACAAGGCGCTGGTGAGGCCTGTGTTGGAGTACCCATCTATGCCACTCGTCACACTCGGGAAGACTAGCCTACAACAACTACAGAGCTTCCAAAACAAGTGTTTGAGGTCAGCCAGTGGCCAAGCGCCACCCTACCAGGAGACAGTGGAAACCATCCACCTTTAGAAATAAAACAGAGGCCCTCAACTTCAGGTTCCATCGCCTAGGGAAGAAAGTTTGGGACAAGCTCCTGGACGACCCACACAGCCCAGACCACCTACGCGGGGAAGACATCAACGGAGGGAGACCCCACGCCTGGTGGCCCCGGAGTCTGCCCGCACTGCAACAAACCAACCAGCGACCCATCTATGTCCGCCACAGTGATCCACCTTAGATTAAAACTTAGATGACAATCAAGTGAGTCCATAACGTAATACAGTATAAGATGTTAATAAACTTGTAATTGTAAAATCAATCTAGTCATTGTCTACTAAAATAACCATTGTGCAACCTCATTCTAAATCCTAGGTTAGTTTAGTTAGCCAACAAACTCTGTAATATGTAAAACAAGGGGTGTCGTCCCCCTCTGTTTAACTCATTAAACTTCTTTTCCAACCTTTCCTCCCACGACTATATGTTGTGACTTCTCCATCCCTCATGTCTGGCTGTGCCTTGAGCCCCAGCATGCCTTCTATCCTTTCCCCACCTTAACATAAAAAAAAAAAAAAAAAAAAAAAAAAAGGTGGAGGCAAATTCACGACCGGACTGGGCAGCAGAAGACTGGTGGCGGCAGGTTGTCTGGTAGTGTTGACGGATAGCTTGATTCTTCTTTCTTGGTGTTTCTTGTTAATGATGGACTGGCTGCTATGGGTCTTGTGTTGTGGACTTGTTATGTTGAAGACAAAGATCTTCTCTTCCTCTTTTTTTTTTTTTTTTTTTTACGGGGATTAGACCACCCGGGCACAGGTCACTGACCCACATCAGGGCCTGGGGTGCGAAAATATGATAATGATAACGACAATAATAATAATAATAATAATAATAATAATAATAATAATAATAATAATAATAATAACTATTGTTATTATTATTATTATAATAATTAAAAAAAATAATAACAAAATACTGTACTAAAAATACAAATAATATACTAAAAATAATAATAACTATAAATAAATAAAAAAAACGAGAAAAATAAATCAAGAATGAGAAACGATAGCATTATGCAGAAGACCCGACAGCAGCACCCTTATCCACTACATCCTAAGATGTCCCCACACACAACGCTTCCGTGACGCTTGCTGGACCACGATGATCCTCCCCATACTGGCCAGATATTTTGTAAACAACATTGATTATGTGTTAAAGGAATATCCTTCCTTCCTTAGGCTTTAGTAAGCCCCTTTATAATATTTATACTGTATATACTTGTCACACTTGCCAGATGCTTCTGGTGTCATTGTACAGGGGTACCTAGTGACAGCACTAGGATCCCGCTTCCTCTAACAAGGAATAAACAATTGAAATTGAAATTGAAATTGAGAAACGATATACATTATGTATGGGCTATCCACTCTCTAGTGCAGCGATTTTCAACCAATGTGCCGCGAAGCATCCGTATGTGTGCCGCGGGAGTTTAAATAGCATTTGGATACGTTTTGACATTACTGGTACTTTTATGGAGCGCCTAAAGAACTCTGGCATTGTTTTCACACACTGTTTCCTGCACAGAGAGGCCCTCGTTTCAAAATCAGGAGTACCTGAGCTCCAGAAAGTATTGGATGAGACGATCAAAATAGTTCACTATATCAAAAGTAGGCCATTAAAATCAAGGTTGTTTTCAACACTGTGTTCTGCCATGGAATCTGCTCACACACAACTTCTACTACACACAGAAGTGAGGTGGTTGTCTCGAGGGCGGGTGCTTTTCTCGCGGTTTTATGAACTAAGGGAGGAGCTTCTTATATTTTTGACATCAGAAGAGTCTGAGCTGGCTGACCTGCTTAGTAATGATACCTGGTGCAATGAAGTTGCATTCCTGGCTGATATATTCCAAGCATTGAACACTCTTAATAAGAGTATTCTGGGAAAGAATGAAAATATTCTGACTTGTACTGACAAAGTTAGCTCTTTTAAGGAAAAACTAACACTGTGGGGAGCCAGAATAAAAAACGAGAACCAAGTTGAAATGTTTGAACTGACAAAGTTTGTCGCTACTAAGTAAAAACATTGAAAAGTATTTCCCATTACTTGATGTATCTTCTTTGGACTGGGTGAGAGAGCCATTTGTGGTAAGTGCGTGCGAGTCAGCAGGATTAACTGTTGCAGAAGAGGATGAGCTGACGGAAATCAGAAACGACAGAGGACTGAAACTGAAGCACCTATCAACAGATATGACTTCATTCTGGATGTCCCCTCGAGAGGAATACCCCATCATTCCAAAATAGGCAATTGAAGCACTTCTTCCTTTCTCAACATCGTATCTGTGTAAAGCTGGCTTCTCTGCTATGAACGCAATGCAAAGCAAGAACAGGTCGCGGCTTCAAACACTGGAGGAGGACTTGAGGGTATGCCTGCCAACCATTCGACCTCGGACAAGAAACATCATGAGACAACACCAAGCACAGGTTTCCCCCTGATATTTTTATGTAAGCAAAGGCCTTTTAATTTTACTCATGTTTGTATTTGAATACAATCTCTATCTGAAAGTTTCATATTATTTTTTTAATGAATGACATCTTTTTCAATGACATCTTGTTTCAATGTGTAGTAATAACAAATATGCACAAAACTTTCAAATTATTTTGAAAACCATGATCAACAATATACTTTTGGCACTAAAATTAATAAATTATTAGTTTTTTATATTATGAACATATTCTTATCATTCAATTTCTTTTAAATGATCAAATCTATCCTTAAATACTGATGGTGTGCCTCGACCATTTTAGTGCCTGGCTCACTGTGCCGTGAGATGAAAAAGGTTGAAAATCACTGCCTAGTGTCTTGGTCTTGTTCTCCCTCGTGTCCATGATGTTCGTAAATGTTGAGGAAGTCTGAGGAGGTGATCCTGATGAGCTGAGATTCTGGGTCAACTTGTGGTTTGATGGCTTCATGGTTCTTATGTCTTGCTTTTTCTCTCTTTTTTCATCTTTCTTCTCCTTTTCTTGTTTCTTCGTTTCTTGTTTGTTCTTTTCTTGGGAGCGAACATCAAGGAGCACCTCTTTGTACGTAAGTTTCTTGTCTTAGCGGATCCTCGCTATCTTGCACTGCTCCCGCCACGTGGGATATTAGCCACTCAACTATACGAGTAAAAGAAGCTCAATTAAGTAATAGAAGCTCCCACACCACCCACCACATAATGGCCTGTGTTGTGTGTAGCTGTAGTGTTTGCAGTGATTGTAAGTACTCACCCACAATCTGTTATTCCACATGTTACATGTATGATTGTCTAAAAGTGGAAAATCAGGGTTTGTAAGATATAACTGTACATACCAAATTGACAAACACTAATATATACGTAATTGAT
Organism: Homarus gammarus; assembly: GCA_958450375.1. NCBI lineage: Eukaryota > Metazoa > Arthropoda > Malacostraca > Decapoda > Nephropidae > Homarus > Homarus gammarus. The sequence continues at coordinate 100,764 of CAUDMG010001319.1, forward strand.
CATACACTGACCAATTCATTCCTCAATGTTACAGTTAACTATTGCTCATAAGGAGGAAAACAGCACCTTAGGCATCACAACAGGTGACAAGATGTCGAGCAAGTTGTTATATTGAGTCTTTCTCGAAAGTATCCTATTTTATTGGAAGAAACATGTCATTATACTGTAACTCGACAATTGCCTTCAAAATTATACCTTTTGGTGTAACCTTCCCTAATTCTTGTATAACTGTACTTTAAACCAATCTATGGCAATGAACAAATATAAGATTGTCTTACATCCATTATCTTCTCACATCAGTTATGCTAAGCACTTAAAGTCCATACTGTTAGGATTGTGTGTATTTCCCAAAAGTACGCTGTAGACGCCTTTGGCTCCACCACCATCAGACAATCAGCCCGACAGCGGCACAGACAATCACAGTCCACCTTGCGGGCTGGCAGTTGTCAGGTCACACATTTCTAACACAAATATTCTGTCTTACAGTGAAGAATAATTTATTTACATGGACACAGAGTATATCAGAGAGGAAAGTCCCTCTGTCTTTTCAGTCTTCATTAATTAAATGCCTCTCTCTGGGAGCAAACAGTTCTCTACGAAGTTAGTTACCACGTTTTGGAGATGCCAGTAGAACTTGTCTGATGTCGTCACGAGCAACTTCATTGGTAGAAATGCACACAAGCTAATCTCCCTGACGGTTGAATGGACTGAACCACTGAATTCGCTCCTCAAGCTTATTTACATCAGTTTCGTCTCATTTAAATCTCTGGGAGCTTATGATCCCATGAGATTTTGACCCACTGCGTCTCATTCCTCCCATCAGTCGAATGTCAGTTTATAGCTGTGCTCGGTCACTGAAGGTGATTATCCATCGATTCATGGCACTCTGTATCCTTGTTATATCTACGAGTGGTTGCAAAACGAAATATGTATCCCTCCATTCCACATCTAGGAAGTACAATCTGTCGAGTAGTGGCGCCTGTGGATGCCGACAAAGTGGCTCAATAGCCGTCATTTGCCAGACGAGCACGAATGCGATGACGACTAAATCAAATTTTGCGACTGTGTTTCACCAGACAGACATTATTTTTTATTTTTTTGGCCATAAATGATTCCACATATGTTTGGTTCATAAATTTTGCACTACATATTGGTAGTATATCGTAACAATATTTTGTTCAGTGGGAATAAATTGACATACCACACGTAGGGTGTGTCATAGGAGGGAAGATCAGCTAAAACTAATGGCCCATCACTTTTTTGGTAGATTTTAGTGTATATAAACAGATAATAATTTCAGTTTCAATATTTTGCAACCTTTTGCTTGGTAAATTTTAGCGTGAAATTTATCGAAAATCTAACGTACAGCTGCATTAGTGCATTACAATTAAATAATGAACATTGCTTTCTTACTTCATTCTTTAACAACCCAACTAACAATATTTTTTTCTGTTTCAGATTCTGATGCATTTATAAGTTGATAATATTTGCGATGGCTGCTTGTGTCAGGACGAGGAACCAAAAATCCAGCCATCTCAGTCACTATCTTGGGTCTGGGAGAGAGCTCCTGAAGTCGGAGTTGCCTACATTGAGAGATGCTTTGAGATACGGTGTTTTAATCAGGCAAATCAGTGAAAAGGACCAAAGAACTTACACAAACAAAGACATTGCCAGTGATATGACCAAAGCTGTCTTGGCACAGTACACTCTGGCTAACGCTCAGTTCAAGCCTCCAGTCATAACAAGTCAGAAGAAGATTAGTGAGAGACTGCTAGCCAGTTCGGAAAAGGCAAGAGATATCTCTCTTGGGAGAGGAAAACTTGTAGTTAAGGACAGCTTTGCCAAGCAACTGGACCAGTTATTTGACATAATTACTTGCAAGTGCCCAATTGTTCTCTGTCCTGAGTTTGGATGCGATCGTGACTGTAAATCCGAGGCCCACATCTCCTGTATTTGCAAGCGTGAACTGAAGATTCCTGTGATCGAACTGGCATTTGTCAAAGCACAGAGAGAGAAGACTGGCAGTATAGGGGCTCTCATGATTTCTAGCCAAGATATTCCGGAGTCCAAGAGACAGGAGGCTGCCACAGAGAGACAGAAGAGGAGAAGAGTTGCCGAGGAAAAGAGGCTTGAGAAGGCCCAGGGTGAGGTAAAAAAGGCCGATGATTGGAGTCAAGCTGATTCAGAGTTTGATGACTTCCCCATGGCTGATCCGAGTGCTGACCAGGAGAATGGTGACTTTGTCCCTAACCCAGAAAATAATGATCCCAAACCTTCCAGGCATAAAATTCGAAATAGGAAAGATATCCCGAGCATAGCTCTGGCAAGCATGCGACACCACACTGGTCTCAGAGAAACTGCAGAGATAGCAACAGCTGCCTGGATTGACGGTGGTTTGATAACACCTGATGATGTTCACCTGGTGATAGATCATAACAAAGTAAGGAGAGCTCAGGAGAAACTTGTCAGTAACCTAGAAGAGGAGTTTGATAAGGGGATAAAAGAAAATGGAATCAATTGTTTGTTCTTTGATGGGAGAAGGGATGACACTAAAGTGTTCATGAAAGTTGGAGATTCTGACAAGTTGTTCCCTGCCATGGTGAAGGAGGAACACTACTCCTGCTGCAGTGAACCAGGAGGGAAGTATTTGTGGCATTTCACTCCAGAGAAAGATGACATCAGGAAACCAGCTGAGATAGTGGCAGATAACATTGTGAACTGGCTCAGAGAGAGGAACGTAGACCAGACCCTGCAGGCCATTGGAGGGGACAGCACCAACACGAACACAGGGTGGCAAGGGGGGGTCATACAGTGGATAGAGCGGAAGATTGGGAGGAAGCTGGTCTGGATTGTTTGTGACCTCCACACCAACGAGTTGCCACTCAGACATCTGATCCAGGAGCTGGATGGCAAGACTCTTTCAAACAACAGATGGTCTGGTCCTCTTGGCAAGATGCTGGACTCTGCCACTGAGTTAGAAATAAATCCGAGCTTTGAAAAAATCACAGTTGGCCCTCCACTCGTTGAGCTTGCACATACTGTCATTGACGACCTGAGTACTGACCAGTACTATGGTTACATGATTTGCAGTGCCATCAAAACTGGGGTCATGCCTGATAGACTTGCTTTCCTGCAGATAGGTCCAGTCTCACATTCTAGGTGGCTCACAACGGCTCTCAGGTTCTGCAGAATTTGGGTCGCTCATCATAAACTGAAAGGGAACCAGCTTCACAACCTGAGACTTATTGTCCAATTCATCGTGAGTGTCTACTTGCCAAATTGGTTCAACACCAAGGTCAAGTCATCGTTCTCCGAAGGTCCGAGGCATGTTCTCTTCCAGCTTGAGCTCCTGAGGAGTCAGCCAAGGAAGGTTGTTCAGATTGTGGAGCAGACTGTGAGGAGATCTTCCTGGTATGCTCATCCCGAGGCAGTTCTGCAGACAATGCTCTGCAGTAAGGATGAGGAGGAGAGAAGAGTGGCAGTCAAAAAGATCTTGGCTATGAGACTTATGAGAGGATCTGGGCATGACGAATCAGTTGGTGACGATTCCTTCAGGGTCAGGAAGACTCCTGAAGTCAATCTAGGTGCCAAGACCCTCAATGATCTCATAGATCTGGATAACATCCAGGCTGGCAGTGAGCCCCCTCTTACCTGCAGCCTCACCAATGTTCAAGTCAGAGCTTTCCTGGACAACCCCATGCATGTCCCTGCCTGGCCCTCGCACACCCAGAGTATAGAGCGTTGTGTACAGCAAGTGAGCGAGGCCAGCAGTCACGTGTACAGCCACGAGAGGAGGGAAGGCTACATCCGAGCTCAGGTGGTCAGCAGGGAGGTGATGAGTAGAAACAGAAGCAAGAAAGACATGTTCTCTATGGTGTGCAGCAATACCGGGTCGTAGTAGTAAAACCGGTTTTTGTATTTGATGATTTTGTTTTCTAAAGGAATATTAAATTTAATAAATGTGTCAAGATCATTCGTTTTACTATTCTGGATCATTTTAATCCTAATAAATTAACCTGATACATTTACTTTACTTTAAAAAAGCTATTTAGTGGTGTTGGTAAAAGGGTGGGAAATACTGAATTTTCATAAGATTTCAAGTTAAAATTTACCTAGCAAAAAATAAAAACTTTTCAAATCTGAAGATATCACATGATTCTGCACATAGAACTACATCATTAATACCATGGGCCGATTTTTCAAACTCAAAAAAAAAAATTCGCCTCCGTATGACACACCCTAATACCACAGCTATATTGTTGCAAAATGCATGTGGCTTGAACATGTCAGTTTGATGAAAAATTAATAGGGTCACCTTAGGTTTGAGTGTGTTGGACAGGTATTGGAGGAAAATAAATAAGGAAGATTTTGGTGCATCAAATGTTTCCTTGGGTTGAGTATTTACGGAGTTATGAACAATATTTTGAGCAATTTTTATTGTTTTTCTGTTCTTGAAGCATGGGATGTTAGAATATCAGTATTTGTTGATTCTACCTGCATGCAGTATATAATTCCAGTCAATTTGATGCCACATAAAGCTATATAGAATGTATATTAGTCCCTGTAGATGAACTATAGTTATGTTGGATATATCGTGTTAGATGATAACAATAAAACTACTAAAAACGCTTATAAGTCAGTATTGCACAACTTTAAAGAATGAAAACCGACCATTTCTAGTCACCATAGGGCCCCTCTAACTATCTACAGTATATCGGTTTTAGGTATATACAGTATGTTACCTTTTTTTGCGAAATCGGTTATTTTGCAAAATTCCCAGCATGCATATTGGTAATTTTGCGAAATAACTTATAAACAGACAACCTAAACTAACCTAACCTTATGGTTAGGTTAAGTGAGAGGTTAGGTTAGGTTAGGATGGCTCGTGTAGAATGATACACAGTTAAGTGGTTCTGTTCTTTTTTTTAACTTTGGTTAGTCTCTTTGTAAGTTATTTTGCAAATTTACCTATATATGCATGGCGGGAATTTTGCAAAATAACCGATTTCGCAACAAAAAACCTAACAAATATATTGATGTGTGAACGAAAATGACAAAATAGATATCTGGTTCCTGGATTATCGAACCTTTTTCACCTAACCCTGCAATCCATGCTGAGCCGGTTTGGTGGTAAAACTGCTCTAAACTGGGTATGTCAGCAGGAGTCCTTGGGTTTTTTCCCTTTTTGAGTTGCTCTGTGGTCGGGAAATCAGGGAACCCCTGAGAGACTTTTGGTTTCGAGTAGACTCACCTATGGTAACTGTGCAAACATATATGACAAATTTGAAATAGAAGGTGGAGAGGGTACGTCACTTGGCCCACGTAAAAGGCAAAGTAATATGAAAGTCAATTGTGACAAAATAACTAAGTTACGATCGTTTCAGCCCGGAGATCAAGTGTTACTGTCTTAGCCCCTTCAGGGATCTCCTCTTTTTTTTGGGCAAGTTTCAAGGACCATATTCAGTTGCATGCCTAGTAGAGAATATATATATATATTTATATATATATATATATATATATATATATATATATATATATATATATATATATATATACATATATATATATATATATATATCTTGATAAAATCACACAGGAAAATGGAAACAACGGAGCACCTTAGCTTTCGTCTTTATTCAAGACATCTTCAGAGGCAACTGGATTACATGGACAGAGAGAGGCTTAAATATACAGGGTGACCTTAAAAACATGAGGTTAGGTCACAATGATGTCATCCATTTTCCCGTGTGATTTTATCAAGATTTATCTTATCCACGTTTTCATTGTGGATTTACATGAAATATATATATAGATATATACATATATATATATATATATATATATATATATATATATATATATGTATATATATATATATATATATATATATGTATATATATATATATATATATATATATATATGTATATATATATATATATATATATATGTATATATATATATATATATATATATATATATATATATATATATATATATATGTATATATATATATATATATATATATATATATATATAAATGTATATATATATATGTATATGTATATATATATATGTATATATATATATATATATATATATATATATATATATATATATATATATATGTATATATAAATATATATATATATATATATATATATATATATTTATATATATATATATATATATATATATATTTTATATATATATATATATATATATATATATATATATATATATATATATATATTTATATATATATATATATATATATATATATATATATATATATATATAAATATATCTATCTATATATTTTTTTTTTCACAGACAATAGAAAGAAAAATCAAAATTTCCATGCTAATCTTCTTAAGAGTTATTTATGTGGTCAGGTCATAATAGAGACCGACGCAGCACGCCGACAACGTGATTCGAGTCAACTTTTTTCATAGCATAGTATCGCACACAGAGTCATCGGAGTCATGAGTGCCATGCGAGAATGTAGTTCAGATCAGGTCAGGGTCGGTCCTTCTGGATATAGCAGTGAGAAGCACCCGGACTCAAGGTCTGTAGAAGAGGAGGTCATCCCGCATGCAGGTGGGAAGAGCTTTGCTGACGTAATCTGTCAGACTTCCGTGCTCCGTCCCCTACCTCACACCCCTTATAAACAGAACATTTACCGTTCCATATACTGTACCGTGCTATCTCAGTAACTCACATATAAATTAATACTAGTACAGTAGGGGGCAGTGAAATTTTGCTCAAAGCTGCACTCTTCAGGCATTGTTCCTTATACATATCTAAGACTCCATACCAAATTTGAAGCTGATATGTCGAGGTTTAGTCTGCCGCATTTTCTACTGAAATTTTTAAATTTACCTACAGTACTAGCCAAACAGCCGCTGTGGCGGTGCAATGTTCTGTTCAGTGTTTATCAACTTTTTTTTCATATCTCTTATTTCATTTAAGTTGTCTTGTTGCAGATGAGTATGGTGCTATGTCTATATTGATTATCAGCCTTTTCTCATTTCATTTCTCAATGTTGTGTTACTGTACTGTAATGTAGGGGAGACCTGGGTAAGTTGGCGCATGATGCGGACAGAGTTAGGAGACAGCTTGAGCAAAAACATAGATATCTGGTAGCTGGAGATATTCCTTATGTTGAGGATAATTCAGATGATTCAAGAGATATTCCTCTCGTCAATACTGATGCTGATTTTGTCCCTGATCCAAGGGCTCTGACAGACACCAGTTCACAGAACCGGACAAGACTCCCTACACTGGCTGCCGCTTGTGACCGATACTTGATTAGTGATTATGCTGGAGCTGCCATTGCTACTGCCACCTTAACTGACTATGGCATTATCACAAAGGATGACAAGAGTCAGGTTATTGGACCACATAAGCTGCGGGATGCGAGACAAAAATACCGATTTAAGAGGCAAGAAATTGAGATGGCTAGTTTAGATAATTTGACGTCACTCTATTTTGATGGTAAGAAGACCGCCACTCGTGTGATGATAAAGAATGAGAAGACCGAGAAATGGAGTTCGAGGATGATGGTGAAAGATCATTATGTCATCATGGTTGAGCCTGGCAATGAATATCTCACACATGTGACTCCCAAGACTGGACACGGAAAGCAGATTGCCAAAACTATTCACGAGTTTCTGGTGGAGAAAAATCTAACCCAGCAGCCCATTGTGTGTGTTGGTTGTGATGGAACCAATGTAAATGTAGGATCAGAAAATGGAGTCATTCATCATCTTGAAATGTTACTTGGTCACCCGCTCCATTATTTCATATGTCAGCTTCACGGAAATGAGCTGCCTTTCCGCGCAGTTTTTTATCACTATGATGGTAAACCAAGTGGTCCTGAGCATTGGCGTGGTCCCATTGGAAAGCAGATCAAGGAGTCTTTGTCTGAGCTTCCAGTTGTCGCCTTCCAGCCAGTCAGTTTCCCTGATTTCCCTGTGTTTAATGATGAAGTGGAGAAAGATTTGTCCTGGGATCAGAAATACCTGTATAGGATTTGTAAAGGAGTTATCACACGTGTTGTTGAAGATGACTTGGCTGCTATTGAGCCAGGTCCTCCCTGTGTGTCAAGGTGGAACACCTTATGGAGTAGAATCCTCAGGCTGTATGTAGCAACATCAAGACCCAGCCATGAGTTGAAAAGAATTGTCATTACAATAATAAAGTTCAGTGCTCCAATGTGGTTTTACATCAAGATACACCCTTACGTAACACACGGCTCAAGGAACGTATTCCAGTCCCTGCTATATATGAAACACCTGAATAGTGAGGAGGAGACGATAGTGAAGAAGGCTGTCCAGAGAAATGCATACTTCGCCCACACAGATCAACTTCTTCTTGGTATGTGTGCAGATGAGGACATGACTGTTAGAGAAAAAGCTGTCTCAATGATAAGAAAAATTAGAGAGGAGAATCAGCAAAAGGAAGAATGCACTGGCAGATCTGAAGAGGAGGAGGAAGCTTCTGATGCTGCTGTTGACGAGAATTTGTTAAACTATACTGATGAGGAGGGTAAAGATGGACATGGGAATGAGGATGTGCCTCCTGTAGTCAACGTGAGAAAGGTGGTGACTCCGAAACTAAAGTGGCAAGCAAAAAACTATCATTCCATGATTAACTGGAGGAATGAACTCAAGACTGAGCCTCCTTACATTGCTTCTCTGTCAAATCTACAGGTTAATGACATTCTTGAGACACCATTAGTGGTGCCCAAGTGGCCAAACAGCACTCAGGCGGTCGAGAGAGGCATAAAAGGGATGACTGAAGCTTGCACTGAAGTGACGGGATACGAATCGAGAGATGGGTATATTAGGCAAAGATTATTGTCTAGGAAAATGATGCCAAGGTTCCGCACAAAAAAGAATTTCAATATGAACTTGTAATGATTTTCTATATGGTGTACCTGTAAAATAACATGTGAATTAAATCGATGTCACCCATGTAAAGTTTATCATTATCCTGGAAAACATTAAATGACACCTAATTTTTGGTATACACTAAAAGTTGACAAAAAGTCGTTCGCGATGCGGCAGGGTAAGTATGCATGAAATGGCATGAAATTTGGCACAGGTGTTTGTAACATGCCATACAAACGATGCCTGAAAAGTGCAGCCTGCAACTCAAATAAAAGTGTTTTTTCCCTGCCCCCTATAGTACAGTGTCTAATCTTTCATATAAATTTGGTTTAGTACACCAGTCAGTGCAGTGGGTGATGCAGAATATATATGCAATACCAGGGAAAGAAAGGTTTAGAATGAAAACAGTGCCTATCAATTTTTCAGTAGCTATGAATTTAAATACATAGCTGCATATACTTGTAACTATATGTGCAGTTGCCAATAGGAAATCCTTTCCTCCTTGTTGTGCTCATTATGTTAATAATGTAGACGTGAGGTGACAGGAATTATGACGTCACATGACAAGCGTTACCGACCATGACGCCAGATTATAGGGGGAGCGGGTGTTAGGGAGGTTGAGAACAAGTGATCTGTGAGCCTAAAACACAATAATTTTGTCTGTTTAAAGGTGTTTATTTAACTTTTCCAATGTACAATCCGGGAAAGAAAAATTCATCCGTAAATATTTTAGGGCCAGTAGAAAGAAATTACATATGCAAATTTCCCTATCTAAGGCCACTGGATTTATAAAAGAGGACTTATTCATACCCATACACTGCAGGGCATACCACAATCGCACATTAGTTGTGCTAAAATCATTTTCTATAGTAACTACTGGATATCCAGCTGCTTCTATTTTTTTTTAAGGTGGGGAAGGATGGAAGGCATGCAGGGGGTCAAGGCACAACCAGCTGTAAAGGATGTAGAAGTCACGACAGATAGTCGTGGGGGAAAAAGGTTGGAAAATGAATTTAATGAGTTAAACAGAAGGGAACGATACCCCTTGCTTTGCATATTACAGAGTTTGTTGGCTAACTAAGCTAATCTATGATTTAGGATGAGGTTGCACAATGGCTACTTTGGTTGGCAATGACTAGCTGATTTTACAATAACATTCTTATTAAAATCTTATTATTGTATTACGTTAAGGACTCACTAGATTGTGACTTGTTAAATGTGATCTTATATCATCCGCTTTTTAATCTAAGGTGGATCGTTGTGGCGGACATACCTGTAGATAGGTTGGGTTGTTGCAGTGCGGGCAGACTCCGTGGCCACCAGGCGTGCGGTCGTCCTCCGTTGACCTCTGTTGATGTCTTCCCCCCGTATGTGGTCTGGGCTATGAGTGGCGCTTGGCCACTGGCTGACCTCAGACACTTGTTTTGAAAGCTCTGTAGTTGTTGTAGTCTGATCTTCTCGAGCTTGACGAGTGAGACGTGTGGGTACTCCAACACGGCTCTCACCAGCACCTTGTACAGGTGGACTTGTATCTTCTCAGCATCAGTTTAAAACGTTTTAATTTGTCGTCGGCGACTTTGGCTTTCTTAACTCTGTCATTTACGTTGGACGTGATGCCCGTCCGAAAGATGGTGAGGCTGAGCAACCTGCCTTGTTTAGAGTATTCAATCTCTTAGTCGTCGATCATCAATGGAGCCGGCTTGTATTTGTTTGTTTTTATATTCCATTTATTTTCATACTCCGAGATACCCTCTATTGCCCGAGCAGTGAGTAGCGCCATCCTTGCCGTGGACCTTCCTGGGCAATTGACGATCTGTGTCACATTGTCGGCATACATGGCGTACTCGCTCCAGACATTTGGGGGTGGCAGGTCAGCCGTGTTGAGCGTTTAAAAGGTTGGTGAGAGACAAGAGCCCTGAGGCACGCCGCTCGAGGGTGAGAATTCCTCCCCACAGTGTTTTTGCATCTTGATTTTAATTACTAGATATCCAGCTGCTTCTACCATTACAATTTCTTTACACCTTGCCCAGACCTACCAGCAGAGGATTGCCAACGATTCCATAAGCATAAGAATAGCACATGTGAATCGGATTCCTGGGTTAACCTCAAACACCTTGAAAAGAAAATTTACCAAGACCCAGGAAATCCAGAATAATTTTGCGGGAAACTTAGGTGCAGTAACTCTTCCTACCTGATCCTAAAATTTACCAAAAAAGCACTCACTCACAGTAGACATGATGAGAACAGAGAAATTATGTATATAAGAAATTATGGGATGAAAGACTTAATAAAAGAATATAAAAGTGATTAATACTCATACACAGAACTTTTATAAGAGAGATAAACAGTGCAGTTGCATCCCTAGTTAATCGGTACAAGAGAGAGAGAGAGAGAGAGAGAGAGAGAGAGAGAGAGAGAGAGAGAGAGAGAGAGAGAGAGACTATCATCTGGAGGGTAGATTATCTTAGTGGTTCATCAGCCAGTCTTCCGCGCTGCCACAATCTGATTTGACTGAGGAAATTGCGTGGCGGCATCAGCTTTTATCGCCTCCAGTGATTACGAAGTTAATTGTATACCAATTTGCTGCACGCTGCCCTCCCCCATCCAAGATGTTCAACAACGCTGAAAAACTAAGTGTTCATAAATTTTCTGTATGCCCAGTTAACTCTTCTTCAGCTCTCGATGCCTTATGTATGTTAAGAGTTTATTCGGCTGTCAATCTCATTCCTATAATAAAGAGCATATTAAATGTTGAGAAGTCGCTAAAAATATAAATAAATGCTCATAGTTTCTTGAACATTCAATACATCTTCATCTTTTTGTTGTTAATCTCTCCAAATGCTTACAGTTTATTAAAACAAATGTCATATGGTCACCTACTGCTTGTCCTGCACTCCACCACCTCGCCTGTTTACAGTTGCCGAAGACTTCGTTAAATGTCAAAAATTTGCTGGAAATTTTGTTGAACCGAGGTCAGTTTCTTATAGGCTTTGCAACCTGATCACCAGAGCTGAAAACATTATCAAATGTTGCTAACTTATCCATTTACCAACACACTCATTAGACTGTTAAGTCATTATCAACTTTCTGAACAGCCTATCAACTGTTGTTCAGATAATTAACAGCTTATGAACTCATCACCTATACATTAAACTTCCTTTTAACGATTCACCAACGATGCATATCGACTTTTAGTGTCCAACAACATCCTCAAAGATCACATTAACTAGCTACCAGCTCTTTGAACATCTTGTTAACGTTCATAAATTACTTCACCCCTCATTAATGTTCACTAATTCCTTACAGGTAACTGTTCATTATTTTGCTGAACCCAGAGTAAATTCTTTATTTGTGTTGAACACTCAGGAAAACGTCTATGATTTTAGTTAACACAGAAAACTGTTCATAAGTTTAATAATCACTGTGATCTCATGTTTTAAGTGACAGTGACGTCATTTGTTAAGCGACTGAGATGTCATGTGGTGAGTTACTGTGACGTTTAATGTTAAGTGACTGTGAGGTCATTTGTTAAGTGACTATAACGCCATGTATTAAGTGACTTTAACGTTATTTGTTATTGACTGTGAGGTCTTCTCTAGGTGACTGAAACGCCATACATTAGGTCAGTGTGATGCCATGTACTAAGCCGTTGTGAGTTGTGACGTTATGTGTGACGGCAAAGTGACATCATAAATGAAATTTCTGTGACGTTATGTACTGTACAAGGTCACTAGGATATTATATGCTGGTGACGTCACGTGTAGGTCTCTGTGACGTTGTGTGAGGTGACGTCAAACTCGTAGAGAATGAGAGACTTGTGAGAACATAAGAACATAAGAATGGAGGAAACTGCAGCGGGCCTATTGGCCCATACTGGGCAGTCCCGTTTACACCCAACCCCTATTGCTCATATGAGCATCCAACCTATGTTTGAAGCAATTCAGCGTATTCGAGTTAATGATGATATTTGGTAACTTGTTCCATTCATCCACTACTCTGTTTCCAAACCAGTGTTTACCTATTTCACGCCTAAATCTAAATTTGTCCAATTTAAAACCATTGTTACGAGTTCGCTCCTGGTTGGATAATTTGAGTACCTTTGTAATGTCCCCTTTGTTTAGCCCTGCCTTCCATTTATACACCTCTATCAGGTCGCCCCTCGCTCTACGTCTCTCAAGGGAGTGCAAATTAAGATGCTTTAACCTGTCTCTATACTCAAGGTTCCTGATACCCGGGATTAGTCTTGTCATTCTCCTCTGGATTCTTTCCAAGGATTCTATATCCATTCTGTAATACGGTGACCAGAACTGGACTGCGTAATCCAGGTGTGGTCTCACAAGAGCAAGATACAGTTTTAGGATGACCTCGCTAGTCTTGTAACTAACACTCCTTTGTATGAACCCAAGGACTTTATTAGCCTTGTTACGAGCAGAAACACATTGTTTACTTGGCTTAAGGTTCCTACTTATCATTACTCCTAAATCTCTCTCGCAGTCGGATTTCTCTATGGCATCGTTGTTCATCTGGTATCTGGTTTCCCTGTTTACATTCCCTATACTGAGTACTTTACATTTGTCAATGTTGAATTTCATCTGCCATTTTTCAGACCATTCGAAAAATTTGTTTAGATCCTCCTGTAGTTTTGCCGAGTCCTCGTCAGATTTGATAACACGTCCTATTTTAGTATCATCAGCAAATTTACTTATGTTGCTGTCTATGCCGATATCTATGTCGTTTATGTATATAATAAACAATAATGGTCCAAGTACTGAGCCTTGGGGAACTCCACTTGTGACGTTGCTCCAATGGGACTTAGTGCCGTTAATGCTCACTCGCTGTTTCCTGTCCTGTAACCACGCCCTAATCCATTTAAGGATGTCACCTTTGATGCCATGAGCTTCTACCTTTCTAATTAGTCTTTCGTGGGGTACTCTGTCGAAGGCTTTGCTAAAGTCGAGATATACCACATCATAATTGTGCCCCTCGTCCACTGATTCGAAAACTGATGAAAAGAATGTTAATAGATTAGTTAGGCAAGAACGTCCGCTTGTGAAGCCATGCTGGGAATCATTGATCAATCTGTGCTTCTCCAGGTGATTTCGAATAGAGTTTGAAATGATTGCTTCCAGTAATTTGCCTACTATTGATGTTAGACTGATTGGGCGGTAGTTAGAGGATAGTGATCTATCCCCCTTCTTGAAGATCGGTATTACATTCGCTATCCTCCAGGATTCTGGTACTACACCTGTTTTTAAGGACATGTTAAACAACTTTGCTAAGGGCATACTAAGCTCTTCCTTACATTCCTTTAATACTCTGGCAAATATCTCATCGGGACCAGGTGACTTATTAGGCTTTAGTTTGTCTATTTGCTTACTAACATCGTTACTAGTCACTACTATCTCACTTAATTTGTTTTCTTCACTATCTCTGAACAGAGTCGGTGCCTCGGGTATCATGTTTAAATTTTCGCTGGTGAAAACTGTTGAAAAATATTTATTCAAATTATTGCTCATTTCTCCGTCGTTATCAGTGAGCTCGCCGGAGTCTGACCGTATTGGTCCAATCTTTTCTCGTGTTTTAGTTTGGTACATTTGGTAGAATCCTTTGGGGTTTGTCTTTGCCTCCCTTGCTATCCTTACCTCATTATTCCTCTTTGCTTTCCTTATCTCGGTTTTAACCCTACTCGCCAATACCCTATAATAGTCCCGGAGGTGAATTTCGCCACGATTTATCCTTCTACCTATAGCCTTCCTTTGGCCAATGATGTTCTTTAAATAATTATTTATCCATTTAGGGTCATTGTTGTTTGATCTGAGTTTTTTGTATGGTATGTTCTGCCTTTGTGCATTAAGTAACTCACTATTTAAATTGTCGTGGAACTCGGCAATCTCAGATCTCGTTATCAGGTCGGTGTCATCTGTCAGGTTCACGGCCAAGCGCGACACCCCCTCTCTTAGCTGCCTCTTTAAACTGTCAAAGTTTGCCCTTCTGAAATCTGGTACTTTAGTGGAATTTTCCTTACGTCTGCCCTGAAAATCTAACTGGAATCGAATTTCTTTGTGATCGCTGTTTGCAAGTTCGTTCCCTACCTCGACATTGCTAATGAGGTTTTCTCTGTTTGACAAAACTAAATCCAATATATTATTACCCCGTGTGGGTTCGGTTATATGTTGACTTAGGAAACAGTCCTGGATCGTCTCGAGAAAATCCTCTGATTCTGAGTTTCCCGTAAGGTCGGTCCAATCTATTTGGCCAAGGTTAAAGTCGCCTACTATACAGACTTTGTTGTGTATGGAAGCCCTGCGCATTTCATCCCAGATAAGTCGCTCATTGACTCTGTCAAGATTGGGGGGTCTATATATTACTCCTGTGATTAATTTTTCCCGACCGTCGCTTAATTCTATCCAAATTGTTTCTGTATTCCTCTCAGTTTTTATTTCCTTATTTATTTCACACTTCAGATTATCCCTAACATAGATTGCTACTCCGCCTCCTTTCCTGGTCTGCCTATCGGTATGGAACAGTTTGTAACCCGCAATTTGGTATTCGACTGGTAATTCACGTGTGTCTAGGTTGATCCATGTTTCAGTGAATGCAATTATATCGATTTCTTCTGTACATACCAAGGCCCTAATATCATCCATTTTGTTTCTCATACTTCTACTGATCACGTAATATACATTTAAGTTAGTCGTGTTCTGAGTCCTTCCCTTACCGCGTTTAGTTTTAAACTCCCTGTCTAATTTAGTTATGTCATCATTCCTAACACTATTTCCCTGTAATCTTTCGCCTTGTTTACCCGCTCCCACTGCAGTCTCCTCCACCCCCGAGATGGCGGAGAGTGGTGGTTTAGGACCTCTGAAAATAGCTATCAGGAGTATATTGGCAGCCATGGTCACGTAGAGCGAGACTTGGTTTGAAAGGTACGCACACAAACACACACACACACACACACAGCGCTCTTAGAGCTAAATTTGTCTTAATTGTAAATGTGAGAATACTTTGCTTCTCTGATTGTTTAAGAAGGTAGCACAGATATGGTTGAAATTAATGCACCAAAAAATCTTAGGGTCTTGGTACTCAAACAGTTAAGAGTATTTGTATTCAAAAGGTAAGTAAGTGTCTTCGTACTCACAGGTTTTGGGTCTTCCTGCTCAAAGATTAGGTCTATGCTCTCAAGGGCTTAGCATACAACCATATATATTTTATTAATTATAAATTGTGTACTTTACACTTTATACTTAGTATTTGCCATTGATTCTTTAACTCGATAATTAAGTGATAAACATGGAGTCAGGTTTAGAATCTTTCTGGTATATGAGTGGTCATGTCTCTCACCTGGAGGGAGGGGAATAAGGGGAAATAGGAGGAAGTGAGAAGGAAATGAGGGAGATGGGGGAAGGAAGTAAGAGGGAAGAGAGAGGAGGAAGGGAGGGAAGAGCGAGGAGGAAGGGAGGGTATGAGTGGGGAGGGAAGAATAGGGGAGAACTAGGAGGTAAGAGGGGAAATGGGGGAAGGGAAAAGAGGAAATGAAAAGAGAGAGAAGAGAGGGAGAGTGAGGAGATAGAGTGAAGGAAAAGATGGACGTGAAAGGGGAGGGAGGGAGGGTGGAAGAGAGAAAAAGAAAGAAAATGGGAAGGAGAGGGAGAGGGGCAGAGACTTATGAGTGGGAAGAGGAAACATTGGATAGGGAGGATATGAAAGGGGAAAACGATGTGTATGTAAGGTTTGTGTGTGCATTTATGGGTGAAGAGATATGCATGTTTATGTGTGTTTATTTGTTTGTCTGTGTTATAGCGAAAAATAATTGATTTTACTTAATTTAATATTATAAAGGAATTTTCTCTTGTACCGAAATATTATTATGTGACAAAGAATTGTGTGATTGAATAAGTTACATTAGTAAGTATCCCTCTGAAATGTAGGTGGGGACTTATATATTAGCCTATGTCACATATTGACTCATTAATTTTATATAAATATGAGCTAATGACATATATTTATTATAGACATTCTATCACCAAGACTATTGAGCAAACAGTTACATAGGCATTTGTTCTTTCACACCTCCTAGGGTGGACAGCCCATAAACATTTGTTCTTTCACACCTTCTCGGGTGTACTTCCCATAAAACTACAGACTCAACCCTCATTGTGTGGGTAGGTTGTTTAGTTAATGGCCGTGTTGAAGTGTGCTTACTCTCCAACCACCAGTCACCAGACTCAAGAGAGTTCAGTCCAGGTCTCACCAGTTCACAGCCTGACACGATGCCCTAAAGTCGAGTCGTGAGACCAGCTCTCCAGGCTGTACCTCTCTCGAAATATATCAGCTAATTACAAACTAAAGGCTAATGCTCATTAGTCTGTCAATACCAAATAATAGTCCAGACATTACTATCTAATATAACAAGAAAATCACCATGTGCATTTACACTAAACCAAGGAACAACGAGTGAAGAGAGCATTACCTGTGTGTCTTGTTTTATTTACAAACTAAGATAATTGCAAGTACAACCCAGGACAGCTGTGACGATTTCAACTATCAACCAATCTACGACTGTATCAAAGGTGACATGCCGTGAGATTACCTGATATCTCACTCAGCTACATCAAAGGTACCAGCGATGAACCTACACTCATTTAGGCAAGTGTTAACCAGTGAGATAATTTGATATCTTAAAACAGCTAAAACTATGGTGGCAGCATTGAAAATGAACCTACAATCAACTTAATCAGTGCTTCAAAGTTCCAGCTATATAAAAAAAAATACGCAGTGATTTCTAGTGAATTAGAGAGAGATAAACATTATAAGTACCCAAAAGTACTTATAGTACAACAAATAACAGTGACTACTACAAGTAACAAAAAAAACAAGTTAAAATAACAAGTTATCTTAACTGTGTACCAGTACAAGTGGTAACACTAACTCTTAAGTGGTAACTAAAGGGCTAAGCCTAACCAACAGAAAACAGTTTATGGTGTAGTACAGAAGTGCCATAAACAACTCGACAGGCGGCAATAGCAGAGATCCAGTGGTATTTTCTCAGAGTATCACCTATCAACCTCAACGAACTATCAACCTCAACCTCAACCTCATCGAACTCACGACCTCTGTACCAGAGCAGATGTGTGTGGTATTGGAGTCTCAACAGTGACGTCATCTAGACCGGCGCCATCTGGAATATTGCGACATCCGGAATACTGCGTCATCCATCCAGCCCAGCTGATCAAATGTAAACAAGAGGACTTCGCCGAGAAACTACAATCAACTCTACGGTATTAGGTACTTCACAAACAATCATTAGTTTATATATACACATTTTATATATATTTTACAACATATCTTCACAAGGTAAGCATCGTGATAGGTTATTAATTATCAAGTGCCTTGTAACAATTAATGGAAAAATAACTTATACAATTAATTATCACTGAAATTTACAAGTCACATTACCTTATTGTGAATGGATTGGCAAAGTTTTTAAACATTTAACTCTAATAAATATTTATGGATCATTTACATGTTTTAAACAATCAAGAAGTTGTAAGCCATAATGAAAACATAGATAGTGATTCAAGTGACACTGTACCCCATGACACAGTTAACAGTGACATAAGTGAACTCAAAGGTGCGCATGAATTACAAGTCATTGAACCTGAACTAACAGGAAACAATTCAATTGAATTTAGTGAAACAGTCATAGATAAAACAAATAACGAATTATTATTTACACAACTTAGGTCAGGGCGTGCTTATAACATTACACCTCTGTATAGTGAACCTACCTCTGACACTACACCTGAGTATAGTGTATTGGCATCTTCTAATCCATACACTAGTAATTTACCAGCATTTCAATTCACTAGTAAACTTCTAACCACTAACATGACTAACCCAGTGCCGCAAGCAACTAATGTGTGGAAAATACAACCACAGCATGATCGAATCCAAGACTTAACAGGAGAAGATCCAAACTGTAATGTATTAGCATTTCTCCGATCATGTGAGGATGTGATGAGACATAATAATGTCCAGGATGACGAGGATCGAAAAGCATTCGTCCGTGGTCACATTAAACCGGGGTGTCGCGCAAGTCACCTAATGAATGCTATTGCTTTCACTCGATCAAAATATGTTGATTTTAAAAGAAATTTGGTACATTTCTTTGATCAGGTAGCAGTTGACGGTCATCTTACATGGGTTTTTAGAATGGTAAACAGAACCACACGGCGAGTCAGAACACAGGATATCTTTAAGGCACAGTCTATAGCGGGGGTAGCTTATGACGATGTGAAAGCACACTTCTCCGGCTCTAATTGGTTTGACAATGACCATAAAATGAGTGAGGAGCAAGTATTTCGTCTCGTCGAGTATATGCAATTTATATTTCTTCTGCAAGACGTAGCGAATAATCAAGCCAAAAGGAAAATTACCCCCAGTCAGACAAACTCACAGATTATGCAGAAAAGATAGCACAGAGAGCCCCATGCACACCTCTTGCTAGAGCCATTGCACCTGTGGCAAGAGTACCAATTAAGGTTCAGAAAGAAGCAGGTACCATGATGATGTTGTTGCACAGCCTACTCAATTACCAATTGGTAGCGTTGCACCAACGCAAGAACAAACCAGGCAGGAGAAGTTGGATCAAATAACTCCACAGGTCAAGGTGATTGGCCATCTTCAAGACAAAAGTGAACCCCTACAGTTACTAGCTGACTACCGTGACATAGTAGCATTACTTGGGGAACTGCTAGGTCAAACAAAATTAACCTCACACCACATATCTTTAAAACCAACTTACAGACCAGCTTACGGACTACCTCACAGCCAACTGCTCATAGTCGAGGACATGGTTAAAGATATGATGGAACAGAAAGTAATCACACATTCGTCATCCCCTTGGAATTTTCCTCTTTTTCAAGTTCCAAAGAAAGATGGAGGATGCCGCTCTGTTATTAACTTTCGACGAGTAAATGAAGCAACCATACCGGATAGGTACCCTATGCCTGTTCTGAGTGATTTGTTGCCTTGCTGATCCACTCTGTCCTTGTGGTCAAGGAAGCCATTTTTAAATCTTTATAGTTGACAGCAGAGTCATATAGAGATAAGTTTAGAAATACACTCAAATTGCCCGATCAGTCATATATCGAATATGGTCACACTGTCAATAAGTTGCGCAACAGATGGCTATCGGCTAGTGAAGTTAAAGCCTATGATGAACTTTGTGAATTGATTGCACTAGAGCAGTATTTGAGAGGTGACCCCATAGAGTCCGTATGTACGTTTGTGAGAAGGAAGTTACAACTATTGAGAGAGCTGCCATTTTGGCGGAAAATTTCAGTCTTATTCATAAACATAAAGTTAATGAGGTTCCAGGCCCAGCAGTGATTCCAGCTCAAGGTGGTAAGCACCCGTTTGGTAACATAAGTAATAAATTCTCCTTTGAGAATGTTGGCAGAGGTTCTGATGGTCATGGTGGTAATGGATTTAGTGGGGTTTAACTTCTGTGTGTTTTTATTGTAGAAAGCCTGGTCACTTTATTGCCCAATGTCATATGTTCAAAGCTAAGGAGTCCCATGAAACGCCCAGTGCTAATTTTGCATTTGTCTCAGCAGATGATGTTGATGCGGTTTCTGACCCAGTGTGTGTGGATCCTAAGGATTTGTTCCAGCCCTTTCAGTTTCCTGGTTTTGTGTCCGTGTCCGAGGGTAGTCCTGCTGTCCATGTGAGTGTTTTGAGGGATACTGGTGCTTCATTTAGTATTCTGTTGAAAAGTGCTCTTCCATCTGTGGAAGAGGCTTATACTGGTGAGCATGTTGTGTTGCGGGGCGTTAGTGGAACCACTTGCGTTCCTTAGTGTAAAGTGTATCTTCGGACGGCCCTTTTGTCTCAGCCAGTTACAGTAGGGGTTCAGGAGGTTTTGCCAGTGGAGGGAGTAACACTCCTCTTGGGAAATGATATAGCCTTGTGGTTCCGGATCCAGTTGTGTGCTCTACACCTTTGAGTAATAACCCTGCTGCAGACGTTGTGAGTAAGCATCTTGGGTTATTCCCTCCTGGTGCTGTAACCCGTAGTCAAGCTAAAATGGTGACATATGGGTCAGATGTGAGTGATCAATGTGATGTGCCTGATTATGATTTGAATGGACTGTTTGATGTTAAGCCAGAGCAGTTTGATGCAGGTTTAGTAGATCAACCGGTTAGTGATGTGTCAAGTTATGTAAAGGCAGATTCTAAGGATCATGTGGATGTTGGTTTCAGTAGCCTTCCTGTCACAAGACAGATGTTGATTTCTGCTCAAGAGTCTGACCAGTCGTTGGTTCCGTTATTTGCTTGGGCCATATCAGAACCAGAGAGCCATTATGAATCTAGTGTTTCCTCAGACATAGCAGATTTTTATCGTATATGTCATGCTTGCCAGTTAGCTGGTAAGCCCAATGAAGTATTGTCACCTGCACCTTTAAAACCTATACCTGTTATTGATGAACCATTTGGAAAAGTAATCATTGATTGAAAGGACCCTCTTCCTTAAACTGAGTGTGATAATGAATATTTGTTACCGGTGACGTGTGCTTCCACAATATATCCGGAAGTTATACCTGTGCGTGCACTTGGTTTATATTATATTATATGTTGGTTTATATTACATCTATTGTATGTTATCAGATATACTACACAGTTTAGTTTGGGATTCTCACCAAGTGAACTGATAATTGGCCGGAATATCCTTGACCCTTGAAATTATTGGATGAGAATCGGGTAAAAGAAGATGAAATTGCAAAAGATAGAAAATTTAATGTTGGGGATAATGTGCTTTTGTTCTTGCCCATTAGGAAGTTTCCCCTGCAAGCTAAGTATCAAGGGTCCTTTGAAGTTTTGAGTCAGGTAAGAGATGTTAACTATGTCATAGCCACGCTTGAGCGTATAAAAACTAAAAGACTAGTACATGTGAATCTGTTGAAACCCTATTGTGTTAGACCTGATAAAATGGTGTGCAATACTGTGACATGTGATGAAGTGGAAGAGGATGAGTTACCTAAGTATGACCTTGGGGAGTTGAAAGCCGATATAAAACACACTTCTGATGTGCTAAGTTATCCTTCTTCTAAATTGTGCCATCTACTACAGGACCAGAGGAGCGATGTAATGTGTCTCCTACAGGAATTCCAGCCCATCTTTGGTGACGTGCCTCAGCCTAGCCCAGTGGTGACCCATGGTGTTCTATTGGTGGACGACGTAGCCCCATGAAACAATTACCCTACAGCATGTCTTCCCAGAAAATCGGCATTCTGAATGACGAGGTACAGTTCTTGATTGACAATAATTTGGCTGACCCTGGTGACAATGAACGGGCATCCCCCTGTGTTCAGGTACCCTTGTCAAACGGGCGAGACGCATATAGGCATTTGTTACCCCTTATTGCTTGTATCAGTAAACTGTTATGCCATTTGGTATGCGTATCACCCCTCCAACTTTCCAACGTTTAACTCACTTGTGTTTGGCACTCCAACCATATGATATTGAAATTAAACATGTGAAGGTGTAAGGATAACATTATTGCTGATACTCTGTGTAGGCCAAATTAGGCAGATCTGATAACTGAGTGTTGCCAGTGTAATACCCAACGGGTTTTATTTTAAGGACGGGGGTGTTATGCATGGCGTAATGTACTGTACATAGGTGCGTTGCGCTGTGCATAGTGAAATATTTTTTAGGCATGTTACCCCCCAAGTTATGTAATTATAATATCGTATAATGCTGCATGAGCAGGGCTGATAACTTATACACAAAATATTATTTTGTATGTATGTAGGTATTTTTGCAGCTTAATGTGGGAGTTGATTAATATTAGTTTTAGGTTTGTAGTTCCCTGGAGTATGGAGAGATGTCAGTCACTGGCTAGTCTTGGGAGTAGGAGGACGTCTCAGTTTGTCAGTGTTGGATACCTTTTCACATAGGGTTTAGTTGAATATTATCTATTCAGTGCTGCTCTATTATTATTTATTTTGTGTAAAGTGCAATCAGTGGTGATGTTACAAAGTAGTTCATGGTTTATTTACTGTGCATATATTAGTGGCTTATTAAGGATTATGTTTATTCTTCATCCTCTTGATTTAATTTACCGTGTGGAACCTACACACTTATTATGGTAATTTTTTTTATTAACTTTTATTTAAATCTTTTGTAATGTGTATAATTCCAAACCTTCACTCCTGAACTGTTGGGATAAAGAGAAGGCTGTGATTGAACCTTGGACTAAGTTGTGCTGAGTTGCCAATTTGTTCTTCGTTTTTGTTTTTGTTGTGCAATATTTGCCCTCATTAGTATATTAATCCTTAACGTAATTCAAGTTGATAAGTTATAGCATAACAGTTATGATTTACTTAACAGACTCAACAATGAATATTTGATATTTTTTTGTATTTAAATGATCTGTGAATTATAAAGATATTTCCTTATTACTTAATATGATTGATTTAAACTGTTTATTTCTGTGAATTTATTACTTACTTAAATAATTATTGTGTAAAATTAACATTAGTAATATATTTATCTAGATTAGGTTACTGAAAATAATGTCGTTTTCAGGGTTTTAAGCGTGTAGCGGTTTGAGGTAGCAACTGTGTATATGTCCACAGGAGATTCTCAAATTTATTTTTAACATCTAAGTTGAAGAACACTGGATGAGACAACTTGGAACAGGACTTATGTATCAGCTAAGTTTAATACATTAGTATGAGGAGTGGTGAAATTGTATTTGAAACCTCTGTGTTATATGTGAATACTGTAAATGAAAGCCTAATGAGAATAACACCAGACTTGTATTATGATGTGTATTAAATGAGTGAAATTGGTGAATTTAAAAGTACGGAAGTATTGAGTGTGTATATATCTAGTGAGAAATTATCACTCTACAGCATACAGCGACATCGTTTTCCAGATGGTCGTGATTGTTGTAATCATGGTCGTGGTTGCTATAATCATGGTCGTGGGTGATATAATCATGGTCGTGGTTGTTATAGTCATGGTCGTGGGTGTTATGATCATGGTCGTGGTTGTTATAATCATGGTCGTGGTTATGATCATGCTTGTGGTTGTTATAATCATGGTCGCATTTTTGTAATCATGGTCGTGGTTGCTATAATCATGGTCGTGGTTATTATAATCATGGTCGTGGTTATTATAGCCATGTTCATGGTTGTTATAATCATAGTTGTGGTTGTAATAATCATGGTCGTGGCTGTTGTAATCATGGTCGTGGTTGTTATATTCATGGTCGTAGTTGTTATAAATATGGTCGTGGTCGTTATAATCATGGTCGTGGTTATTATAGCCATGTTCATGGTTGTTATAATCATAGTTGTGGTTGTAATAATCATGGTCGTGGCTGTTGTAATCATGGTCGTGGTTGTTATATTCATGGTCGTAGTTGTTATAAATATGGTCGTGGTTGTTATAATCATGGTCGTGGTTATTATAATCATGGTCGTGGTCGTTATAATCATGGTCATAGTTGTTTTGATCATGGTCGTTGTTGTTATAATTATGGTCGTGGTTGTTATAATCATAGTCGTGGTTATTATAATCATGGTCGTGGTTATAATCATGGTCGTGGTTGTTATAATCATGGTCGTGGTTGTTATAATCATGGTCCTGGTTGTTATAATCATGGTCGTGATTGTTACAATAAGGGTCGTACCTGATTCTAACAGAGGTAGAATACTCCCCACACGTTATCTGTAATCTCAATAAACCCAGATTAACCTCACCTAATCAACAGGATTAGAGACCATTAGGATTGTACCACCAATACCGATACATTTTACACTGGATTAATAACAAAACATTTAATCACATTTCCAATAGCCAATGTCTTACGGATATCTTATATGTTGTGAATCTTTCATGTCAATGTAATTATGTTTTATTCTTGCAAATATTTATAATTCGTCGTGTATTGTATTGTATGGTATTGTATCCGGCTGACAGCGTA
Source organism: Homarus gammarus (assembly GCA_958450375.1). Taxonomy (NCBI): domain Eukaryota; kingdom Metazoa; phylum Arthropoda; class Malacostraca; order Decapoda; family Nephropidae; genus Homarus; species Homarus gammarus. The sequence goes on from CAUDMG010001319.1 coordinate 125,652, forward strand.
CAGCGAATGAGGGTGCTTCAAGTCCGTAGACTGGCATGGTTAATTAGGGTGCGTTTTCCATCTTAAATAAAATGGTTTATTAATGGCTTCCTATAGAAACCATCGACATGGGACCAGGTTTGTTCCACTCTACGAATTTTTTGTGATTTTTCCACCAAGTTTGATGAAAAACAATTGCGCCGTTTCGGCTGCAGAGACAGACAGACATACATTCGGATAGCACTATAGTATATTAGATTACTTACTATCTGTATGATCCCTGATATGACAGAGTTGTCTTCAAAAAGTCTTCGAAGCCATGTTCCACGTGACATTCTAGAACTTGCCTCCAAACTGTTGGGGATATATTCATCCCAAACTATGTCAACACGCTGGTATCTGTGTCTACACATTGGGCAAAACTACCTTGGCACAATAATCACAAATGTATGATAGGAAATGGGTTTTAGCATATGAATAACAGCTGCACTATCCAATTCAATGTCACCAACATCTAGAGCTAGGTCCTGACCTTTTCTATGAGACTCTAAGCTTTCAATAAGACTGGTTTTGTTGCCAGTACGCAGATTCCCAATATTTGAAAGTGTTGATGGGAAAGGGTGGTTTTCGCAAGCAAAATAATTCTAAATCAACGTCTCTTTTCTGGCAGGACATAAAAAGCCGAGAGAACTATGAACAGTCTTGTCTTTGTTTGACACTTGCCTTGCAGGGGTGTTGCTAAAGGGGTGCAGCTTGTTTAACTGGGGTGGATCATAGATTGCCGTGGAAATTGTCACAAATCGGTCATTTACAAATTACTCATATTGCTCTCTTCCTATTTGGTAAGCTCTTTTGGACAACAATGACTACAGACTACATCAGGATCCATAACATCTCTGGTGTCCAGCTTTAACAGACTAGAGATTCAGTGTTTAGGGTTTTATGCAACTCATATCACACTTCCATCACCCTTTACCAGCGAATTATGCTATTCGTGAGCTTGATTTATAGAGACTGATGAAAATGCCCTCTATGACTACTTTATAACGAAGTTGCCCTTTGTGAATTCACTTGCCGCAAGTGGGTGGGTCTGCCACAAACTAGCCATGTCCCGAAAATCCACCGACATCCACCTTGCATAGTGAACATGGTCCAAGGTAAGCAACCATGTTACAAGCTGTCTAATATTCTCTACATATTAGGCAAAATTACCTTCTCTGATGAGACTCACGAATACCAGTAATAGTTTCTCGAGATCTGACACGGTCACCCATACATTAAACAGAGGGCTTTCTTTCGTCTTCATTCATTCCACCCATCGAATATAATCATGCAGGTTGCAGAGGATGACCTGGTGGGCATGTCTTGTTTTCAATACATATGATACCTTAATGAATGAGCTCGTGGTGCCAGCAGATGCAGCTTGAGCTTTGATGAGTGCCACTACCCATCTACTGTTGTCCAGCCAATGTTTCACTAACCTCAAAGCAGCCATTTCTGTGTGAAGACCTCCTAACAGGATAACTTTGTTTTCACCATAAGTCTCTGGGCACACCCACATCATTTTACTGACGTCCAAGAGAATTATACCCTGCACCAATTGCAACACCCTTCTGTTTGGATTTATTGATGCATTGAAGGGCTTCTTTTTTGTGAGTCTGGCAGAAAATGCATCTGTCCATTCAGTGTCTTCAGTGGATGTACAGTAGATGGCAAAGGTTGAGAAGGATCAACAAGTCTCATACGTGTAAGAGTACACCACCAGCATCCGTCTAAAGTTAACACATGCACATGCAATTGGAAATGCATTATTATTATTATTATTATTATTATTAGAATGTAATAATAAATAATAATAATTAATAATTTTATATAATGTATAATAAATAATGTATAATATACAGAATAATGTAAAAATTATTAATAATTACTATAATGATATTACAATTGTAATGAAGTAATACAAAAACAATTATTGAAATATACATTTTTTCTTCGCATTTTTAAATTTGCAATCCTTGATTCCAGGATTGCAGATTTTATACAAAAAAAGTTTCATTGACAATACATTAATATCCAGCATAATTGAAGCAATAAAGTTATATGAAATGTCATCCAATATCTGAGCCTTCTTGACCATATTCTTATTTTGGTGGCCCTATTCAAAGTGGCTCCATATCAGAAAACGAGTCCAATATACTCCTCTACAACTCCGGAAAGTTGCATTCTCTTATGACAATCTGAAACTTTTTTCTCACATATCTGCCCCATTTATATCCAGGGTCATACAACTTGCGCGTCCGTGACTTTGGCGAGTCAAACAGTTATCCACTGCCCTCGTTCATCCGGTCATGGTTGTTAAGGATGAATTCTCCTCATATGAAGGCCTTTGTCCATACCAGCAACGGTGACCCTTATTTTGTCATGAAGAATGAAGAGGTAGGTGAATTGTAAGAGGAGTGATTATTGGAAAGGAAAATGAATAAGAAGAGAAAGGGGGTAACTGCTAAGGAGGTGTGTGGCATGGGATAAAAATGTGTGAGTAGTTGAAAGGAAAAACAAAAACAGTGTGGAGCGGAAGGAGGAAGATGAAAAAGTGAGCGTGAGACGGGGTTAGTCGACTGGAATCAAAAGAGTGATTGTAGGTGAAGGATGAATCGTGAGGAAAAGGATTTGGAGACAAGGAGACACCGGTCAGTGGTAGAGAGAATGATGTTTTGAGAAGGAGGGCGGTGTGTGAGGGGAGAGTGTGTCGAAGGAAGGACGGTGTGTGAGGGGAGAATGTATAGAGGGGAGGACGGTGTGTGAGAGGAGAGTGTATAGAGGGGAGGACGGTGTGTGAGGGGAGGAGGAGGGTGTAGGAGTTGACAGGATGGTGTATTAGGGAAGGAGAACAGTGGGTGAGAGGGCACATTATGAGGGGAAAAAGGTGTCTAACATTAGCGTTAGAAGTAACGGGTTTGGTAACTGAGACACACATGGCGCCACTTTCAATTAATATTCACTGTGGCCTGGTGTTAGCGGTCACCTGTACACTCCAGTTTTGATAACTGGATGGTGGGTGTCTGTGGTTCATATGGTGAGGGGATTACACTGGTCTACAAAAAAAAAAAAATTTTCTGGCATGAAACCTTTTAAGTGTTTTTTACTAACTTTAAGGTGCTGAATCCAAATCTGATCTCAGATTTGCTCCATCACGTAACGTGCCAGAATTTACTGAGCTACCAGAGATTGAGGATATAGACCGGAATTCACCTGTTTCTACTGATGAAGATGAAGAGACTGATCTTTTCAAGCCATCTGGTGAAGATTGTGAAAAGCCAACGTTGTTTACTCAGTCAGAATTGAATGATCTGGTCCGAGATCTAAATTTGCCAAAACAGTCTGCTGAATTGTTAGCTTCCAGGCTTCAAGAGAAACGACTCTTAAAACCTGGCACGAGTGTCTCCTTTTATCGCAACAGAGAAGAGCAACTGCGGAAGTACTTTCATTCATATGACCAGCTTGTTTTTTGTAATGATGTAGAAGGACTTCTTCTCTCCATGGGACTACCAGCATATGATAGTAAGGATTGGAGACTTTTTATTGACAGTTCTAAAAGGAGCTTGAAATGTGTTCTTCTTCATAAGGGAAACAAGTATGGTTCAATTCCAATCGGACATTCTGTACAAATTAAAGAAGAGTATGAAAACATTAAGACTGTTCTAGAGAGGTTGCAATACCATGCTCATGAATGGTTAATTTGTGTGGACTTTTAAATGGTAAACTTTCTATTGGGCCAGCAAGGAGGGTACACAAAATACCCCTGTTTTCTGTGCCACTGGGACAGCAGGGCTACAGCAGACCATTGGGTGAAAAAGAATTGGCCACCAAGACATAGTTTGACGCCTGGTGACAAGAATATCATTAACGATCCTCTGGTTGACAGGAAAAACATTGTCCTTCCTCCTCTGCACAGTGTTTCAGATATATATGCTCAACCTTTCCAAGTCTTAGCAACGAGAAGAAAAAGGCAGGGATTTTTGATGGACCTCAAATAAGAACACTACTCAGAGATCCACACTTCCTTGCAACAATGACTGAGGCACAGGCAAGAACTTGGAATGCTTTCTCTAATGTGGTGCGGAACTTCTTAGGGAACAAGAAAGCGGACACCTATCAAGAAATTGTGGAAGAGCTGCTCTTGAGTTTACAAGCACTTGGATGCAGAATGAATATCAAGGTTCACTACTTACACAGTCACTTGGACGAGTTTCCAGAAAATCTGGGAGAAGTGAGCGAGGAGCAAGGGGAGCGCTTTCATCAAGACATTAAAGTAATGGAAGAACGTTACCAAGGTCGATGGGACTCGAACATGATGGCGGACTACTGCTGGAGTTTGATGAGAGACATTCCAGAAGCTGTACATAAGAGATAGGCCAAAAAGAGGAAGTTTATGTAACTGTAACTTGATCTTAATACTTGCACTATTTCCACCGTACATTAATTGTTTTTTTTCACTCTTCAATGTTACATTTAAATATTATATGTGCATTAACTTTCCAATTTGATATTAACAATATTTGGTTATAGAAAAATACAAATTATAATGCTGAAAAAATTTATGTATACATGTTTAAACAGTCAATTTTGATCCCAAAGTTTACGTTTCCCAGCAAAAGTGCAATATGGTATATCTCAAAAACCTGATGTGATAGACAAAAACCAAAGTCATATTTGGATTCTGCACCCCAAATTTACTTAAAATCCGTTTTAAAAACCTTGTGTCAGAAAAATTGTGTTGACCAGTGTTATTTATTTGACAGAGTTGGTTTCGTGTGTGCATGTGTGTTCTTATGTTTAGAATTTTAATAATAATACAAATAATAATAATAATAGTAATAATAATGATGATGATGATGATGATGATGATGATAATAATAATATTAGTAATAGTAATTATAAAAATAATAATAATAATAATAATAATAATAATAATAATAATAATAATAATAATAATATTAATAATACAAAAATAATAATAATAATAATAATAATAATAATAATAATAATAATAATAATCATAATAATAATATTAATAATAATAATAATAATAATAATAATAATAATAATAATAATAATAATATTAATAATAATAATAATAATAATAATAATAATAATAATAATAATAATAATAATAATAAATAATGATAATATTAATAATAATAATAATAATAATAATAATAATAATAATAATAATAATAATAATAATAATAATAATAATAATAATAATAATAATAATAAATAATAAATAATAATAATAATAATAATAATAATAATAATAATAATAATAATAATAATAATAATAATAATAATAACAATAATAATAATAATAATAATAATAATAATAATAATAATAATAATAATAATAAAAAAAATAATAATAATAATAATAATAATAATAATAATAATAATAATAATAATAATAATAATAATAATAATAAAAATAATAATAATAATAATAATAATAATAACAATAAGAATAATAAATAATAATAATAATAATAATAATAATAATAATAATAATAATAACAATAATAATAAAAAATAATAATAATAATAATAATATTAACAATAATAATAATAATAATAATAATAATAATAATAATAATAATAATAATAATAATAATAATAATAATAATAATAATAATAATAATAATAATACTTTTTTTTTTTAAACGTGGCCTCCAGCCTCCCCCAATAGCCACACCTTCGCCACCATTTAATTACCTTAATATTAGATATCCTAATACTTAAGTAGCTACCCTATCTGTGTTAAATTGGTTGAGCCGCAGATGTATCCGGCATTCAGTGACAATAGCCTCATAGTCAATATCTGCAGCAGTTGTCGGAGTTGGGGCAGAAGCTCTCGTTCCCCTGAGGCAGAGCAAAACCGACCGAAGGAGAGAGAAAGACAGTCGACATCTCATCCAGGCTGCAACATAACTTCTGGGCTGCTGCTTCTGTTCGGAGATTACCTCCGCGAGTCTGGCGTAGAAACATCTTGCACTTGGTCCCATCCCACCAGAGGTTGTGAACACTAGAGGAGTGAAGCTGCCTTGAACAACGTTTTGAATTCTCTCCCCATATGCCCTTCTCTTTTCGTTCTCGTTCCTCCTATGAGCAGCATCGAGAGCTAGGATACGGTGACATGCGGCCATGGGATAAAAAATCCTGATGTCGAAGAAAGCTCGCTGTCCCCGCGTCCAGAATCCTCGAGCACTGACGTCCACACGGGCTTCGTTAGATGTGTTTGAAGTCCTGTGTTGAAGATCTCACCATCCAATGGAAGGAGGGTCGGTTCTACCATGACATCCCGGCAGATTTCCTTCAACATATTTGCTGTGAGGTCCCTTACCTCGTCATGCCTCATGCATATGAATCCCCCGTTCTTGCACACCATGACGTGATCGCCATCATAGGAAGAGCCACACACGCATTGGGAGGGCAAACCTTCTACTGACGGACAGTACCTTAGAGCAATGGCATCTGTAAATTCTTGTTTATTAAGACTGAAACAATTTGCCCTTATCGGTAACGTAGTTAACCAGTTCGAGGCGCCCACCTCCTGCGTTATAGCTACTTTTTTTTCAAATTTTCTGGTACCTGCAGCAACAGTTGCTACAACTTATCATTTTGGCAGTGCTGTCGATCTGTCGTAATGGACCTACAAATCTTATTTACTTCACTGGTATCCACTTCCCCTGTTGCATTCTGGGCTACTATGTGGTCTGTGAGGGTTGCCGTGAGCTTAAGTGAATTTTGATGTTCAGTGGCAGCAATCTCCTCTGGATTTGTTAGTCCCATCCCTCCCAGTCTTGATGGAAGTGCAAGAAGTGCTCTTTCTGCTGGTGATAAGTCAGGGTGTTTCACTAATTTAAGAATGAAATTGACACTGATAACTTCTTCCAGAGGGTGGAGGAGGGGTCTGATATCAGGGATAGTACGCATCAGGTAGTTCCAACGATGCTTGACTCCATGGGTGAATGTAGGAAAGGCCGCATGTGGCTCTGTGTTAGCAATCTCAGCTTGAGCTTGGATTTCACTAACCCACTCATTCACCTTTCCTGCTACGTACTCGGTCTTGAAGTCCGTAGTACCAGTTACTGCACCTAGATGTCTTTAGCCGTCCTTAGTTATTTTGACCTCACTTCCGCCAAAAACCTCCATTGCCCGATTATAATGTTCTGGCTTCACGATGAGGAAGGACTTGCTGGCGTTTGGATGGTACCCTATTTGTGGACCTCGCTATGTTACCAAGTCCCACCACATTTTGATGCCCTCCACTTTTCCTGCTCCTGTAAGGTCATCAGCATATGCCACTTGTTTGACCCCAGTTGTTTCAAATTTTTTTTTCTTGTTGGAGCACTGATAGGCCAATTGCATACATTGCCATTGCAACAGGGTCCCCCTGTGTTGTTCCCTCGGTTGACTGTAAGATGGTATCACCTCTTAGAGCCTTGTTGTTTACTATATAGAGGTCTGATGGATTCCTATACGAATTTTGAACATACATTGCAAAGCTTGGACACTTGATCTTGATGTTGTGCAGTGCAGCCTTGCGGCTAAGTATGTTGAATGCGCTTGAAGCATCCACCAGGAGACCCGCCTTACAATCACGCTGCTCAAATATCAATCTCATGGCGTGAATGGCGGCCTCCCCTCTAGCCTGGTGGCCAGCACACACTTGTAGGTTCCCTGCTGCTGCCCTGACATCATCCTTTACCACCTCTATTATGCATTTTCCGATGATCCGCCTCTGCCCTTCCCCCACCCCTATAGACCTACATCCTGGTTTCTTTTCCAAAGGAATAAGGCGGCAGGCCGTCAGGGCCTAGAGGTGATGGCAGCAAGAGGATGCAAGCTTTCTTGCAAGGGCGGCAATGGCAGTGCAGAGATCGCTTGCTACAGGGCCAAACTTGTTTGTGCTGAGGATGACTCTCCAACCGTTTGCATCCAGACCTGAAGGGCCGGCCCCTCCTCGAGTCTTCAGTGCCTTTTTCCACACCATCTCTCCTGTTATTTTCTCGAACAGGACAGCGTTTGGTGGGGTATAGACACCCTCGAACCTGATGCCTTCTTCGTCCCTTGCAGGGGGATGTTTCTCTTTCAGTAGTTTTAATGTCTCTCTGTTTATTGGCATCACCCCACCAGAAGATTCCTCTGTGAGAGATCTTACCGTCAGAGACACTTTTCCTACACGCATTTTGTTTCCAAATTTTCTTGCCACGTCATCTGTGTTTTGCTTTCCGTCACCCGTAAATTTTAGTCTCTCCTGCAGTGTTCTTGCTTCACATAGGAGATCATCAAGGGCCCCAGTCTGCCACATTGCCAATCTTCTCTTCATTGCTGCCACATTTTCTTTGTGCTTAGTTTATGTGTGTGTCCTCTGACAAATAGATGTGGTATTATTGCCAGTATTTGAAGAGCTAAAGGGGCGAGGAAGCGGCCCTGAGTGTAATCAGTCATGAGGCGAGTCATCTCCCGAATCATTTCTTTGGTTGCCGCACACTTGGGTGGTTCAAATAAGTTAGCGGGCGACAACTTGACAATTTCTAAATAGGTTTCTTTGACCCATATGTCTACATTTTCCATCGACATGCCATTCCACTGAGGTGGCTGTCTCTCATTCTCCTCGTGGACATCTGCTACTAAGGGAGCAGCATTTATTAGTACTACATTTTCGGGTTGAGTAGACTCACTGCTATCATTTCGGATATCATCGGGTGGTTGGGTCCCGGCGATATCCACTGTGCCACCTGTGTCGGCTCCCTGCGACGTGGGTTCAGACACTGGTCTCGCTTCTTGCAATCCACACACGGTCGGTTGTTTCTCGCACAAACATAATTTGTGCAGTTTTGGTTCCGGTTAGCACAGACGCAGCAATGACTGTTACCAGGCATAGTGAACAGCACCTTGGGCGACAGATACTTCCGCCTCCGACCTCTGCTATTGGGCCCATCCCGACGAAGAAACTAGATCTTATGAGTGTGGGGCACAGAGGTGACGGCCTGGCCTGCGGTGTCCGAGTAGTAGGGGCTTACGCGCGGGCGTGGTTGTGTCAGGCACCCCCCCATGTGGGCGACAATCCACACATCAGAATAATCCACTGGGAGCAAGAATTATCACACCTAACACTACTACTACTACTACTACTACTAATAATAATAATAATAATGATAATAACAATAACAATAATAATAATAATAATAATTATTATAATAATAATAATAATAATAATAATAATAATAATAATAATAATAATAATGATAATAATAATAATAATAATAATAATAATAATAATAATATTAATAATAATAATAATAATAATAATAATAATAATAATAATATTAATAATAAAATAACAATAATAATAATAATAATAATAATAATAATAATGATAGTAGTAATAATAATAATAATAATAATAATAATAATAATAATAATAATAATAATATTAATAATAATAATAATAATAATAATAATAATAATAATAATAATAATATTAATAATAAAATAATAACAATAATAATAATAATAATAATAATAATAATAATTATAAAAATATAATAATAACAAAAACAATAATAATAATAATAATAATAATAATAATAATAATAATAATAATAAAAATAATAATAAAAATAATAATAATAATAATAATAATAATAATAATAATAATAATAATAATAATAATAATAATAATAAAAATAATAATAATAATAAAGATAATAATAGTATATTACAATACTGAAACCATTAGCTGAAAAATAAAAACGGACATACTGTAAGTGGTACTTGTATAACATATAATTACAAGGGGAAAGGGTCGTTAAACAAGTAAAAATAGAAGAGGGAAGGACTGAGCACAATGGTTATATAAGGGTTTGTATGAATGTTGATGTTTTCAAACTAATTTGAGTTCCCTAACCTGTTTTTAATGTTGATTTCAGATATGACTTCAGTTTTCGTCTATCGCGCAAGATTTATTGACAAATGGAATCCTGGAGACAAAGGCTATTATTCAGTGTCACATCAGCATCTGTAGTGTTAATTCTCCTTGTTTTGCTCTACGAAGATACTATTCCTGTTGTAATTCTGTCTTCTCGTGGATGTTTGAACAATCCAAACGTATTCTCCCATATATGTGGGTGCTTTGTTGTGCATAAGCAACGACAAGAAATAACCGCATTCATAAAAAATACATATTTTGCCTACTTTGGAGTGAAAATAGGTCATTTAGATAAACCATGGGCGCCACATAAAGTATGCCGCACTTATGATGAAGGTTTAAGACCTTGGAAATATAGTAACAAAAAGGGTTTGCCGTTTGGAGTCCCTATGGTACGGCGGGAGCCGTATAATCATAGTGATGACTGTTATTTTTGCTCTGTGACGATAGGGGATATAATGCAAAAAATAAACAAGGCATCATTTAACCCAACATTCCATCTGCCATGAGACCAGTGCCACATGGTCCTGAGGTCGTCCCCATTCCGCCAGATGTGTTGCAGCCCGTGTCATCAGAATCTGACCGTGATTCATCGTCAGTTAACGGAAGTGATGTTTATCAACCTGAAGATATTAGTGATGTACCAGAGGTGTTTACTCAGAGTGAACTTGACAATCTGGTTAGGTATTTGAATTTACCAAAGGAGTCTGCTGAACTTTTAGGATCCAGGTCGAAATAAAAGAATTTATTAAGTAAAGGAGCATATTATTCATGGTATACTGTAGGCAACGTGAACAAGAACTAGTTAAATTTTTTTCATAGGAAGGTTCCTTGGTTTATTGTAATAATGTGTCTGCTTTAATTAACTATTTTGGCATTACCTATACAGCTACTGAATGGAATTTGTTCAGTGATTCTTCAAAAAGAAATCTCAAAGGAGTTTTACTTTATAATGGAAATGTATTTTCATCAATTCCTGTAGCTCACTTTGTTCATCTTAAGGAAACTTGTGAAAAATTGCAGATACTTCTAGAGAAAGTTCATTGTAAATATTATGGTTGGTTGGTATATGGAGATTTCAAAGTCATTGCTTTGTTGCTTGGTTACACGAAATGCCATGTTTTTTGTGTGAGTGGGATAGCAGAGCAAGACGTGAACAATGGGACAAAAACGACTGGCCACCTAGACAGGCTCTTGTGCCAGGTTAAAAAAATATTCTACATGAACCATTGATTGACGCTAAGAAAGTGTTGTTGCCTCCTCTGCATATTTAATTAGGGTTAATGAAACAATTTGTACAAGCCCTAGATAAGGAAAGTGATTGTTTCCGGTACATATATATGCATGGAATTTCCATCAGTCACATGAAAAAATCAAAGATGTAATTTTCATTTGCTCTCAAATCCGAAAGCTAATGTTGGACCATCAATTTATAGAATCATTGAACCAGTGTGAGAAACACGCAATAGAAAAGATCTAAACTGTCAAAACATTGATGAAGGTATGTTGAATAGCTTTAAAAACATGGGTTGCAATATGAGTATAAAAGTGAATTTCTTACATCCCCATCTTGAGTATTTTCCTGAAAATGTAGGTAGTTTAAGTGAAGAGCAAGGTGAAAGATTTCACCAGGACATTAAGAAAATGGAAAAGAGGTATCAAAGAAGGTGGAATGTAAACCATGGCAGACTACTGCTGGATGCTGAAGAGAGATTGTGCCAGTGAAAAGATTGCCAGAAAATCGAAAAACAAATAAAGTTTCACCCTTCCTAGAAGCCTAATATTATGTTCATACATATTCATATATATCATTTCTTTCTTTATTTGTATGCAAATAGCCTTAATCACAATAATCTTTAAGTTTAGTTAATTTTGAAGCCTATTGAATTGTCTTATTTGTATTATCTTGTCATTTTTGTATGTTGTATTTATATATGAATAAGTTATATTACCTTGTCTTATATGTAATGAAGTGTGACGTAATAGAGGAAAACAAAGTTTATCTTTGAAATCCTTGATAAAAAAAGGAATCAGAATCACGTCTCAGTTTTAAAACATCATTCAACTTTTCTTAAAATGCAGACCGGTATCAACGAATCGTGTGTGTGTGTGTGGGTGTGTGTGTGTGTGTGTGTGTGTGACAGAAAGAAAGAGAGAGCTGGAGAGTCACTAATTAGCTCCACCTAACAAGGAAAGAAGCCAGCTTAAACCTCTTCATTCCAAGTGTGTTCAACTTTCCTCGTTACCAATGACTGCGTCGACCAACTGCTCATACACCGCGATTTATGGGACAGCGATAGAGGCTACCGACTCCAGTTCGGTCCTTGTGCTTGTCCTAAAACTGAGGTCAACACCAGTAACAGCTTCATTAATTTAAGGTAAGGAATCTGTAAATGGTCATGCTGGTGTTGGATGATGGTGGGATATGTGGTGTTGGGTGGTTAGTGGGAATGGTCGTGTTGGTGATGGATGATGCTGGGTGGTGAGGTGTTGAGTGGCTTATGGGGGAGGTCGTGCTCGTGTTGGATAATAATGAAGCGACAGGGGTAAACTAGAAGAAAGTTTTAGGGATTTGTTGTATAAGGCGACCATTACATTAGAGCCCGTGTGTTACAGAGTTGGAGAAAATCAATGACAGACAAGTATGGCCGAGTCAGTGGTATTCGTGATTCAGACTCTACCCTGCACCGTGTGGAAAAAGGCTTATCTAAGTGAAGAAACGTATATTGCCTATCTAGTGTTCCCTTCTCCCTCATATTTTCCCTCCACCCCTCACATGCACCCTCCACCCTTCACGTGTTCCCTGCACCTCTCACATTTTTTTCCTCCCTCCGTCTTATGTTCTTTCCACAATCCAATTTCCCCTTCTTTTCTCACATGTTCCCTTCCCCCTCATATGTTCCCTCCTTCCCTCATATGTTTCTTCCTCCCCTCATATGTTCCCTTCCCCCCATATATTTCCTCCATCTTTCACATGTTTCCTTCCTCCGCATACGTTCTCTCCACTTCTTACATGTTCCCTCTTTCACCTATATTGTCCCTCATTGTTTGATTGTTGCAGCCCAAGAATGGTTGATTACTAAGGGATCATATCTAAGAGTGTTAGTAACAAGAGCAGCAGTGTTATTTTACAATTATCTTGTGTCAGGGGTAGAGAGACCTAACTTAAATTATGCGGTTCAGAGTCCATGATTGTACTATAGAATGGATATAGATTCCCTCAAAAGCATTCAGAGAAGGATGACAAAGTTAATCCTGGGCATTAGGAACCTTCCGTATAGAGACAGATTACCAAATTTCCGAGTAATTTGCATTCTATTGATATGTGTCGAACAAAGAGCGATATGCTCATCGTATATAAATGGCAGACGAGGTTAAATGGGGGTTGATATAACTAAGGTATTTTAACTATAAAAAAGGAAAGAACACGTAGCAGTGGTTTAAATTAGAAAATAAAAGATTTAGGAATGAAATTGGTAAATATTGGTTAGGGAATAGGATTGTGGATGGCAGGGAACAGGCTAGCAAACACCACCATCAACTAGTTGGGATATTTCAAGAAGGTTAAACAGATATACAGTATAATGTAAGTTATAATGGTTGGGTGCTAACAGGAGCAGCCTCACACTGGTCAATAGGTCTTCTGCAGTTTCCATTATTCTTATGTTGTATGTCATTAACCTTACATAAATAGTTATAAATAAGAGATCAAACCGTGTGTGTGTGTGTGTGTGTGTGTGTGTGTGTGTGTGTCTGTGTGTAATACTACTACTACTACTACTACTTTTTTTTTAAATTGGCCTCCAGCCTCCCCCAATAGCCACACCTTCACCACCATTTTATTGCCTTAAAATTAAATATCCTAATACATAAGTAGCTATCCTATCTGTGTTGAATTAGTAGAGCCGCAGATCTTTGCGGTATTCAGTGACTGTAGCCTCATAGTCAATATCTGCAGCCGTTGTCGGCATTGCGGCCGAAGCTCTCGTTCCCCTGAGGCATAGCAGAGCCGACCGAAGGAGAGAGAAGGACAGTTGACATCTCATCCAGGCTGTTACATAACTTCTGGGCTGCTGCTTTTGTTCGGAGATCACCTCCGGGAGTCTGGCGTAGAAACATCTTGCACTTCGTCCTATCCCACCAGAGGTTGTGAACACTAGAGGAGTGAAGCTGCCTTGATCAACGTTTTGAATTCTCTCCCAATATGACCTTATCTTGTCGTTCTCGCCCATATGACCTTATCTTGTCGTTCTCGTTCCTCCTGTGTGCAGCATCGAGAGCTAGGTTACGTTGACATGCGGCCATGGGATCAAAAATCCTGATGTCGAAGAAAGCTTGCTGTCCCCGTGTCTAGAATCCTCGAGCACTGACGTCAACACGGGCTTCGTTAGATGTGTTTGAAGTACTATGTTGGAAGATCTCCCCGTCCAAAGGAAGGAGGGTCGGTTCTACCATGACATCCCGGCAGATTTCCTTCAACATATTTGCTGTGAGGTCCCTTACTTCGTCATGCCTCATGTATATGAAGCCCCCTTTCTTGCACACCATGGCGTGATCGTCGTCATAGGAAGAGCCACACACGCATTGGGAGGGCAAACTTTCTACTGGCCAACGGTACCTTAGAGCAATGGCATCTGTAAATTCTTGTTTATTGGTAACGTAGTTAACCAGTTCGAGGCGCCCACCTCCTGCGCTATAGCTACTTTTTTTCAAATTCTCTGGTATTTGCAGCAATAGTTGCTGCAACTTGTCACTTTGGCTGTGCTGTCGATCTGTCATCATGGACCTTCGGATTTTGTTTGCTTCACTGGTATCCACCTCCCCTGTTGCGTTATGAGCTATTTTGTGGTCCGTGAGAGCGGCCGTGAGCTTAACTGAGTTGATGCTTAGTGGCAGCAATCTCCTCTGGATTGGTTAGTCCCATTTCTCCCATTCTCGTTGGTAGTGCAAGGAGTGATCTTTCTGCTGGGGTTAAGAGGGGGTGTTTCACTAATTTGGGGATGAAATTGACACTGATAGCTTCTTCCAGTGGGTGGAGGAGCGGTCCGATATCAGGGATAGTACGCATCAGGTAGTTCCAACGATGCTTGACTCCATGGGTGAATGCTACTACTACTACTACTACTACTACTACAACTACTACTTTTTTTTTTTTAAACGTGGCCTCCAGTTTCCCCCAATAGCCACACCTTCGCCACCATTTATTTACCTTAATATTAAATATCCTAATACATAAGAAGCTATCCTATCTGTGTTAAATTAGTTGAGCCGCAGATCCATGCGGCATTCAGTGACTGTAGCCTCATAGTCAATATCTGCAGCAGTTGTCGGAGTAGGGGCAGAAGCTCTCGTTCCCCTGAGGCAGAGCAAAGCCGACCGAAGGAGAGAGAAGGACAGTCGACATCTCATCCAGGCTGTGACATAACTTCTGGGCTGCTGCTTCTGTTCGGAGATCAGCTCCGCGAATCTGGCGTAGAAACATCTTGCACTTGGGCCCATCCCACCAGAGGTTGTGAACACTAGAGGAGTGAAGCTGCCTTGATCAACATTTTGAATTCTCTCCCCATATGCCCTTCTCTTGTCGTTCTCGTTCCTCTTATGCGCAGCATAGAGAGCTAGGTTACGGTGACAAACGGCCATGGGATCAAAAATCCTGATGTCGAAGAAAGCTCGCTGTCCCCGCGTCCAGAATCCTCAAGCACTGACGTCCACACCGGCTTCGTTAGATGTGTTTGAAGTCCTGTGTTGGAGGATCTCGCCATCCAATGGAAGGAGGGTCGATTCTACCATGACATCCCGGCAGATTTCCTTCAACATATTTGCGGTGAGGTCCCTTACCTCGTCATGCCTCATGCATATGAAGCCCCCTTTCTTGCACACCATGGCGTGATCGCCATCATAGGAAGAGCCACACACGCATTGGGAGGGCAAACCTTCTACTGGCCAACCGTACCTTAGAGCAATGGCATCTGTAAATTCTTGTTTATTAAGACTGAAACCATTTGCCCTTATCGGTAACGTAGTTAACCAGTTCGAGGCGCCCACCTCCTGCGCTATAGCTACTTTTTTTTTCCAATTTTCTGGTACCTGCAGCAACAGTTGCTGCAACTTATCATTTTGGCAGTGCTGTCGATCTTTCGTAATGGACCTACAAATCTTATTTTCTTCACTGGTATCCACCTCCCCTGTTGCATTCTGGGCGATTATGTGGTCCATGAGGGCTGCCGTGAGCTTAAGTGAATTTTGATGTTCGGTGGCAGCAATCTCCTCTGGATTTGTTAGTCCCATCCCTCCCAGTCTTGGTGGAAGTGCAAGAAGTGCTCTTTCTACTGGGGTTAAGTCAGGGTGTTTCACTACTACTACTACTACTACAACTAATAATAATAATAATAATAATAATAATAATAATAACAAAAATGATAATAATTAACGGTTTGTTGAAAGAGCATGGCATCCGGAAGGCTGAAAATATACAGTTACATAATTGGGAATGGGTCTCTTGATTGACAAATAATAGTCAAGTTACATAAGTGATACAAATATGATATATAATAACTAGGTGGGAGAAGGTCAGACTACAGGGCATTTCAACATAGTGACAGTGCAAAAAGGAAAGATTAGCTGGGAGTGAATACACTGGTTGATTACAAGTTGTTGATAATTTTTGCAATGGTTGGGAATGAGGTTTTCTTATAACGATCATTACGTGCTCGTTTGGGCTGGATGCGGTTTTGGTGTCGAACAGCAATTCGCGGACGAGGGATCTCGGGTGATAGTAGGAGCCGGTGTCGAGAATGGTGCAGAAGCTTGTCACCAAATTTGCAGATGAGGTTGTGGTGATGGTCAGAGAGAGCAGAGAGGGTCAGTGTGTTGAGTGCTTCTTCTGGTTTGTGGAGTAGGAAGGGGAGAGAATAACCTTGCATGCCCTCTTTTGTACTTTTTCTAGGTGTTTACATTGTGTGGCATTTAGGGAGGAAGACCAGGCAGGGAGGCATTGGTGAGCTTGAGAAGTATGAATGTTGAGTAAACACTGAGTATCTCGGGCACAGGAACTCAGAGGGACTTGAGTCGGCGGAGAAGGTGGAGACGAAAACTGGAGAATTTGACAACTTTACTGATGCGTGTTTTCCAATTTAATTTGTTATATATAGTGAAGCCGAGGAGCTTTGTGGACCTCACAACCTGGCGTGTGTTGGGGCCCAAAGTAATGGAAGGAGGTGGGTCAACGTCGGAGGTGTGGATAATGGTGACGTGGTTGTTGGTGGCCCAATTTTAGAGTCTGTTCAATAAATCCTGGAGGGTGGTGTAGTCGGGAGACGAGTCGTTGACACATATCCCAATGGTGGAGTCGTCGACATATTTCCAGCGAGCAGAGGTTTCTCTAAGGTGCCTTGGTGGACGCCACAGGTGAATGACTGAAAAGTGGAGATAGTCCCTAGGAAGCATATGGGTTGGCTTTGGGCACTAAGGAAGTCTGTTAGCCATGGTATAAGACTTTTCTGAAACCCGTGGCCAATAGCTCTGTTGATGATTAAATTGTGGTCGACGCGCTCAAATGCTTTGGTGAAGTCAATGAAGTAGACAGCCAAAGAAGTCTTTCGTTTTTCCAGATAACGGTATATGTAGCCGAGAAAGCTGACAAGACAATGAGTGGTGGAGGAAGTTTTTATATTGCCAAATTGCTGAGGATTTATGGCGCATGCAATATCAACACAAGCCCAGTCAAACAAGAAAATTTCACATATTAGGCTGGGTATTAGGGTGATGGCAATGGGTCATAGCTCATTTAAGGATTGTGACACTGGTGACACATATGAAGTCTTCCAGTAAGCTGGGCATCTTGCTTAGAGGAAGGAAGCATTGACAATGGAGTAGAAGGATTTAGCTAGTTCCTAGGAGAACTCCTTGTAGAGTTTAATTGGTAAGTCAATGGGGATGGTGGGGCGCTTTAACTTCAGTTTATCCAGACGTTTTGCTACTTCAAATTCTTTTTCTAAGTCAGTGGGAAAGGGTGCTCGTAGGCAAGCAGGGATACTGGTTGTGTCAAGCCGGGGGAGATTCTGGCATATAGTTGCGAAATCGTTGTTTGATTGCTCAGCTGAGTCACCATTAGTGAGATGGCTAAAGAACAGGAGAGGGTGTATCTTATTGTTTAGTTCACCATACCACTGACTGATGTTGGTTTGCTTCAGGTGTTGCAACTTGGTTGGGTAGGGGGACTTCTTTGCATTGCGTTGCTCACGGATGACTTGGTTGCGAAGGGACCTATAGATGTTGTGGTCATTGAGATAAAAGACGCTGTCTCTCTGTTTCATAAGGCTATTGATCCGAGGTGTGATCCATAGCAAGAGACGCACTGTAGAGTCAGCAATCGGCCTGTAGGTCTTGAAGTAGGGTCTCGGCACTTGGTTGGCAGTGGGAGCTGGAGACCAGAGCACTGATAGATGTGTGCTACGCCCGATAGGTGGCATTGGTTGAGGTGGTTGGTTCTGGTCCAATAAGCCAGTTAAGATAAGGTCAAGGGTATTTTGACCGTGTTTGGGGAAGTTCACAACTTGTGATAGTAGCAGCAGGTCTTGGATATCAATGGTGTCAATTTCGTTATAATTCCCGCATAGTACTAGCTTGGCACATGGTTACATAAATCGGAGGTGGGCTGATGTGATAATGAGGTGATTAATAAGTGTGTAAATAATACTAATAATAAACGGTTTATTAATAGAGTTGCAGCCGGTGGCTGAAATATACAAACTTATATGTGATTTAGACATAATAATATACGTTCAATAAATTTGCAAGGCTGTACAGTACATAAATCAGGAGCTATTTATTATTTTAACAATAGATGGGATGGTGCTATTCTTTATCTATCAGTGCGGGATCTTATGGGCTGAGTTTTGTTGTAGTGGCGGACTGGGCGGGGTACTGCAGGAGGTAGTAAGTAGAGATGACGAGGATGGTGCAGTAGTCCACTACCAAATCCTGCTAGTGCATGGTGGTGGACGTCACTGAGGGATGGCATTTCCAGGGTGGAGAGAGCGTTGTTGTAGCCGGATGTCATGGTCACGTTGACTGCTGATCTATTTAACTAATGATTCTTATTAAACTCCTCACCAGCAAAACATGAGTGAGTTAGCGACCCCTGAGAAGACGTGTTTTTTCCCCATAGACGCTACACTTGTGTTCCCTCCCAGAGTCCCGGCCTTTGTGAAGACAGTTATCAATGCGTTGTTATTCCACTTTCTCCTGGGAAGCTCAATCTTGAATTAGTCTGTGTATATCAACTCAAGTAATTCGCCAGACCTTTGTCAACTGAGGGTCATCTTTGAATGAGTAACAGTAGTTTGCTTGTGATTACTATCATTGCGTGAGTAGCGATCACTGGCAACTCAGGGGTATTTATACCCATGCATCTCCAGGGAGAGCGCTCCTTGATGCTGCTCCAATGTTTCTCCAGGTATGCTTATGTGTAGCCATTCAGTTAATTCAGTCAATTGTAGTGAATATCAGTGTTCATCAGTGTTCATACTTTGACAGTTGAATTGTCATTCACCCAGTGTAAGAGGTAATATAACGTAAATACGTCTGTCGTCTAGACAAGAGAGTTGTTTGTGTTGTCATGCTTCCCAGTCCGCTCCCTGACGCTGCTCCAATGTTTCTCCAGATCCCATTGTGATTCTTGTATCGTTCAACAACTGCCCCAGATGTAGTAGATACCCAGCAGGGACCATACATGAAACGATGGCACCGATGCTGCCTGATTAATGTGCTTCACTGCTTCGTTGGGCCAGACCCCAGACTCGCCATGTGTCTGGCTACCACACAATATCACCGGTCGTGAGCCCCAATGCTCTACCCTGGGTTACTCCTTGGAAGTATATGTCAACAGAGAGTGTTGTAAGAGGTATGTTAGGGATAATTAGTTGGAAATAATTATCCCATGTTGGGTAGTGGACCCCAGGTATCTGCTGATTTAATTATTAACGAGTATGTTGAGTAAAGTAATCTACAATGAGTGCCATGTACTATGTATTGTGAGTAGGGCCAAGGAACTGGTCCTACTAAGCCATGTAATGTAACACCAATAATGTTGTGTGCAGTAAGAATGTAAGATTTGAGTAATTACTGTTGAGTAAAGAAATAAGAAAATAAGTAAATAAGAAAATAAGTAAAGAAGAAAGTACTGAGTCTGCACTAAGCCAGGGAGTTGAGCCTGGCAGTTTATATGATTAATAATATATCTTTTCCCCTTTGGTTTCCTATTAATAAATTTGTTTTTAGAGTACTTTAGGTGTATTCATTTCTCCCACAGTATTTTACCTTTATTTCCGTCCAAGTGACTTGATACTAGAATTACCATACCCATGTGCCTAGACCCTCGACCATGCTACCAAAAGAATGACCATTAGGGTGACAATAAAAAGTGAAAGTTTTTATTTTTAAATGGCCATTTGTCCAATACTGCGTACCCATGAAAAAAGAACACAGGCGAAATCCTGGGTCATTTAGACAATATTTAGAGGTAGCTCAAGACATTTGAAGTTAACACTACTGAAATTATTATTGATTTTTTCTAATTTCTTTATTTATGAACCGATTACTATGAAACTTTGCAGGTATATGTAGAATGCAAATTCAAACTAAAGTTGTTCCTAACATTTTTTTCTAAAAATGAGTAATGAGTATTTTGGCTGGTGCAGCTATTGGCAATGCAGAGGGGAGGGAGAGGCCTGTGTCAGTCGGGGTAGGGGGAAGAGGTTGTGTGCCAGTGTCTGACTGGTACAGTAGCATCAGTTGTGTGTGAGACGTGACGGTGGGTGTGTGTGCGTCGCTCTTGTTGCAGTATTACGGTTAGTACCATTGTCTTTGTCTAAAATCAATGCATCAATTTAGGTATATAACACTTTAAAAACTTTATACAAGTGATCTTGCATGCCGTATGCTTTATGGGTGCTGTTGTTTGCACAACAGTAACAACATAAGTTACATAAATGTTTTCGTTTGTTTCAGGTTCAATGGAGAGTACACGTTCAAAAACTGAAGTTTGGCTCATTGGTCAACACATAACCGAAATCACAGGTGCACAACTTCCTTCAAGAGGAGATGTTCTACGTCTGTTTTTCCACGGTCACAATGAACATAAGAAAACAGTGAATGATTCTACGAGTGAAGTTGCAGCATCGGTTATTAGTTTCTGGAATAAAGCACGGATTCCTACTATAACTGAGAAGAGTATTGGACGAAAGGTAGTGGATCTTTTTTTAATGTGGAAGGGACTTAAGAAAAACTGCACTCGCACTACAGACACACAACGTAAGAAAGAGGAAACTTTTTGTGATGAGTTAGAGGACCTCTTCGATGTTGCCCACCCCAAGGCAATGCAGCTCTTGACCATCAAAGAAGACCGAGCATTCCTGGCAGCGCAACGAGAAAAAGGGAGAAGAGGTGTAATGGCAGGAGTAGACAAAAAGATTGCTTGTTCCATCAAGCGTCGGGAAGAAAGCAAGAGTAAGCAATCTCTACAACAGAATCAAGCCAGTTCTGCTCTACAACAGAATCAAGCCAGTTCTTCGTCTGAAACAGAATCACAATCAAGCTCGTCATCATCTACAAGTTCCCTAGCGATATCACCAGTGGTATCTTCTTCCAATCGTAAACGTGCTACTCTCAAAGTTATCACCCCTGAATTGTCAAGTACATTGGACCGCACTGGGATCAGTCACCGCTCTGCTCTCCGGATCGTCAGTGCCACGGCTGCTAGTCTAGGTCATGACCCAATGGAACTAGTTTTAAACTATGAGACAGTGCGTACTTCGCGAGCGACCCACCGTTCTGGGATTGCCAACGAAATTAAAGAAAAATTTCAACCTAGTGAAGTGCTCACTGTGCACTGGGATGGAAAAATTATTCCTGATGAACAAGGAGCGAGTGTTGACCGAATCGCCATTCTTGTCTCCGGAATCAATACTGAAAAGCTGCTTGGTGTCCCGAAACTATTGTCAGGGTCTGGACAGGCCATTGCTACAGCAGTCAGTGCAGCGCTGGAAGAGTGGAAAATATCAGAGAATGTTTCAGCACTCAGTTTTGACACAACAGCTTCAAACACTGGGCACTTGTCGGGGGCATGTGTCATTCTGGAGCAGAAACTCGGCCGCCGTCTTCTGCATCACGCGTGTCGTCACCACATCCTTGAGCTTGTTGCCGAGAAAGCGTATGTGGAATGCATGGGGCCTTCCTCTGGACCAGATATTACTCTCTTCTCTCGCTTCAAGCATAAGTGGAAGGACATCAGTCAAGATGACTACAGCCCTCTCTCAGACCTCCCTCCAAGTTTGTACGAGAAACGAGATGACCTCATCTGTTGCTGGAAACATCATCTGGGCAAGAAGCAGCAGCCACGTGATGATTACCGTGAGGTACTGGAGCTAGCAATCAGGTGTCTCGATGGAGCTCTACCCAAGTTTAATCTCCGACGGCCCGGAGCACTTCACCGAGCACGGTGGATGGCTAAGCTCATTTATGTCATGAAGATCCTGATTTTTGCTAATCAGTTTAAACTAACTGCTCGTGAGACATTAGGCTTGAAACGATTCACATTCTTTGTGCTAGAGGTGTATGTCAGTGCATGGTTCACGGCCTCCGTTCCATCCTCCGCTCCTGCTAATGATTTGCGGCTCCTCCAAGACCTGTCAGAGTACCACGACGTCAAAATATCAAGAACATGTCTCACAGTCTTCGGTCGTCACCTGTGGTACCTCAGTGAAGGCTTGGTGGGTCTTGCACTCTTCGATCCACAAGTTAATGCAACAATGAAGACAAACATAGTTCGGGCAATCGTTGAGAGGAAGGCGACCGAGGATTCACCAAAACGTGCTGCTCTTCCTGCCACATCTTCCCTTCCCACAAAGCAGCTCTCAGACTTTGCTTCTAGAGGATCAAACTTTCTATTTGAAAGTCTCAAAATGAAGACTTCTCTTTTGTCCAAGGAACCTGACACATGGTCTGATGATGAAGACTTCAAAACTGGCGTCGCAGTTGTGGGTGGTCTCAGAGTCATCAACGACACTGCAGAGAGAGGGATTGCCTTGATACAGGCATTCAACAGCAAGATCACGAAGAGTGAAGACCAGCGTCAACATCTGCTGCAGGTTGTTGAAGAGCAGAGGCGGTCACAACCAGGGACATCAAAACAGGACCTTACAAGCAAAAAGCGAAAACAATGAATGGGTTGTCCACACCTCTCCCACCCATTGATGTAAGCGTGTTCACTGCAGTTTCATTTTAAAAAGGAATTAATCATTTATATGTACAGTGTACACATAAACTTGCTCAATATATAAATTTTAAAATAAACCGGCATATTATGAATATTCCTATTTTTTGCCTATAAGGATAAAACTTCAATTGACTTGAGCTACCTCTAAATATTGTCCAAATGACCCAGGATTTCGCCTGTGTTCTTTTTTTATAAGTACGCAGTATTGGACCAATGGCCATTTTATTTAATCAATTTTAGAAATTCACCCCTATGCACTATTGTCACCCTAATGACCATGCTACCAAAAGAATGACCATGCTACCAAAAGAATGACCATGCTACCAAAAGAATGTCCATGCTACCAAAAGAATAAGTGACAGAACTGAGTAAAAGTAAGAACTAAGAGAAGTAAGTAAGTATGAGGGTGGTGTAGATACTGTGGGGACACGCGCCCTCACACGGAGTAGTCTGCGCCGAGCATAATTCTGCATGCCCTCTTATCTAGCTGACGTTGTTAGGTAGAGTTGAGAGAAGACGACAAGGCTGGTGACGCATACGTTAATTTGAGAAGTTTAAATACGTTGTAGATAGTCCTCAGCTCTGGATTGTAGCATGTAATGTCGGTACGAGGCTGCCTTGATAGTGTTGTTTACATGGGCCTTCCAGTCCAATTTATGGTCTATAGTTACACCCAGGAGTTTGGCAGATTGCACTAACTGGAGAGGATGGGCACCCACTGTAACTGCTGGAGTGGTGGCAGTGTTGATGTGCATGACTACGGTTTTGGTGTGATTGATGGTGACCTTGTTCTCTGTAGTCCATGCCTGTAGTCTGTCCAGGGTGCCTTGTCGCTATGAGTAGTCCGGTGAGGTGTTGTCCACTGTAACCCCCACAGTGCAGTCATCCACGTACTTCAACCTATGAGGAGTGTCCGATAGAGCATTGTTAATCGGGATTAGGAAGCACAGTGGTTCCATCTTGGTCCCCTGGGGAACACCGCAGGTGAGGTGTTGGAATGTGGAGACAGAACCCTGGTACCTCCCTGCCTGACGACACTCACCCAGGAAGTCAGTGAGCCATGAGAACAGGTTGGTGGGCACCCCTAGTGCAATAGCCGTGTTGATAACAGAGCAATGATCAACAAGGTCAAAAGCCTTTCTGAAGTTAACAAGGGCAACGGCCAGTGATGTCTTACGTTTCTCCGGGTTTTTGTGCAGAAAATCCAGGAAACTAACTACGCAGTGTGATGTAGAGGAGGTCCTCATATTGCCAAATTGCTGTGGATCAATTGACTGATAAATATTAGCAAATTCCCATTCAAAAACAAAGTCTTTACAGAGTAGACTGGATATAGCCTGAGGTCACTAGGGAACTGTGGGGTGGGGACCTTGGGGATAGGGGTGACATATGGGTTTTTTCATTCATTAGGGCTTTTTCTTTGTCTGAGGGATGCATTAATAATGGAACAGAGGGGTTTGTAAGTTCGACTGGAAACTCCTTGTAAATTTTGATTGGGAGGTCAATTGGGGTTGTAGAGCGTTGGATTTACATTTCAGGAGTTTATTGGCAATTTCAAATGGTTGAACACTGGGAGGGGGGAGGGGGGAGAGGTAAGTAGGCTGGGAGAAGAGTGAGGGCAAGACTGGGTAGGGTATGACATATGGTAGCAAAGTGGTTATTAATTGTCTCAACTGCCTCCTCACCAGGTAAATGAGAGATAAAAGGAAATGTGGAAGACTGGCGGTTAAGACCACAGAGATCTTTTACCTTAGAGTACCACTGACCGTTGCCGACCTCCTTGAGGCCGTGCACTTTCCTAGGATAATAAGACTTCTTGGCTGACTTGATTTCCCTGATGACTTGGTTTCGTAGACTTTTGTACAGGCGGTTGTTGGAGTAGTATGCCTTGTAGCGCTGGTCAATTAGTCTTTTGATACGGGGTGTAAGGCACGGGACATCATCGGGGTGGATCCTCAGTGTCTTGGCTGGAAATAAGTGGTGGTAGGCTTTGGTGATATTGTCCAGGTAATTATCCCACTTGTTCTGCACACCGTCTACCGTGATCACTTCAGTTCAGGGATACCGTGTCACCCATTGTCCGAAACGCCGCATGGCACAGTCAGGGGTAGGTCGGTAAGTCCTGGTGACAACTGGCGGTCGTGAGATGGTAGGTGAAGGTGACCACAGCAGAGACAGGTGGGTGCTCCGCCCCTTGGGAGGCAGCGGCTGGTGGGGGGGGGGGGGGTGGTTAGTGGTTGCCGAGATCAGTCATGATGAGGTCCAGTGTGGCATTCCCATGTGTAGGAAAGTCAGCTATCTGTGCAAGGTGGAGGTGTTGGGTGATGTTGCTGATGTCTACTCATTAAAATCACCGCATATCACTGGCTTAGCACATGGAAATCTCGATCTCAGGGAGTCAGCAGTGTCTATTATATGAGTAACCAGTACATTGGCGGTATGGGAGCGCGGGGGGGGGGGGAGATGATAAGCCACACAAACAATGAGGGAAGCAGGCTGGCGGGGGTGGGAAGTGGGAGTGACCTTAACCCACAAAGCTTCTACATCCTCAGGTTCATTAACACCTAAGTGTGATGGTTAAAGGTCACTGAGACAGTACAGCACTACACCACCACCTCTCCTGTCCTTTCTAAGGTGGTGAAATAACTCATAGTTTTCTATGGCGCAGATCTCAGGAACAATTTGCCACGCCTCGGTTATCGCCACAATACCTGCACCACCTGACTTCTCTGTAACACTGACCTTCTCCACCTTGTTGCATAAAGATGTAACATTGGACAGCAATAGTGATGGTAGGCTGTACCATGGTCGCGGAACTTCATAGCGAGCACACTGTCTTTCTGGCACTGGCTTGACTTTCTTATGCCTGCTCGGCGTGATGATAGGGATTCGTCTGGGAATGCGGCGACCCAGTCTGCAGCCGCAGTTGTGAAAGATTCTCAGCGCCTTTAGTAGAGCGATGATGTGGGGTGGAGGAAAGCCAGCACGAGACTTCAGCTGTAACAGGTCGGTGCGACGGTATCGTGACACCGAAACGCACATATTCACAAGTCTAGCACTCACAGTCACTGACACCTTGAAAATGCGCACTGTCTTTCAGTAAATACTGAACTACCTTAAATTAGATAAAGGTCAACGTGATGACTTGCGCTGCTGCCGAGCGCCAAGGGACACGTCCTCACTCAGTGTGTGTGTGTGTTGCACTGACCATGTCACCAGCATGGACGACATTAGACTGTCAAAACAGCTACTTGACAGACACCTCACGAATAGTAAGCGTAACGTTGACGGGCAACGGAAGAGGCATAAGAATAGTCTTAAGACAAACCTGAAAAGTGCCAAATCGACCTCCTTTCTTAAGAAACAATCACTCCACAACATAACGCTTAAAGGACACGCACGCGAGAAGGTGTCAATACTTTCGAGTTAGCTCGACTGCATACCGAGGCACACAAGAGCCAGCGCCGGAAAGACGCTGCTGCCGCCCGTCTTACACTAGATGTAGCCCTCCACACGTGCAACATCTGTGGACGACACTGATGGTCCCGTATGGGCCTCTCGAGTCAACTCAGAGCCTACTCGATTCCGATTGACAGCAAAGTAGCAATGCAGTATGTGTGTGTGTTTGTGTGTGTGTGTGTGTGTGTGTGTGTGTGTGTGTGTGTTCGCACACAGGGTGGTGAAATTCGTCTAGTCTGGCAGCATTATGTTAGTTTTAAGTTAAAAGCACAGCTTGCTCCCTCTCGCTTTCAGCTACTGGCCCTAGTGGCAAACAGGGAAGCAACTTGCATAAGTCTTCCCTCCCAGTACACAGTCTCTTCACCATCAAGACTCCTGCTGTGCCTCCTCGTGGCAACACAAGGTAACTGGGTAACCTTCTGGGCCCTGACTAGACCAGCAGAGGATCTCAGAGTAGCAGTGGGCCCCAGAGGGAGGGCGCATAGGCCCACTGGCTTGTGGACACGTCCAGGCGCCTACCATTTCCCCACTGCCTTGCAGATTAACCTTCATAGGTACAAGGCTACAGGAGTAAACGCTGTACGAAAAATCTGTGATGGGGCCCCCCCGCATCAGGCAACATGCTTACAAAGCTCC
The DNA here is from genome assembly GCA_958450375.1 of Homarus gammarus. Taxonomy (NCBI): domain Eukaryota; kingdom Metazoa; phylum Arthropoda; class Malacostraca; order Decapoda; family Nephropidae; genus Homarus; species Homarus gammarus. The sequence continues at coordinate 152,993 of CAUDMG010001319.1, forward strand.
AACAAGACCCCAACGGCAGTATAGGCGGAAGAAGTGACCACACTGGGAACCCAACGATTACACCGGTGGACGAAGGCAATGCATGATGGACGGGCCACTACGGTGAAACCCAACAAACTGGGCGATCTGCAGTCCATTGCAACTCTCCCTCTTTCCAGTCGTTGCAACACGTGCAGCACTGGATCAGAAAAAGGGAGCGCCAAGATGTGAGGTTGCAGCCTGCGCTCCTGCCTCACCAAATAAATCAACTCACGCGCACCCATCATCCAGCTCATCATACCTCTCATCATCAAAAAGTCGTATGGCGACGGACGAGTGGCGACGAGGTTAGGCAGAGATGATTGCCGGGAGTCTCTAGTCGTTTATGCACTGGGATCTAGGCAGCAGTACAATCCAGTTCTGTCTGTGCGACTGAGCAGCCCTTTCGAGGAGCCACTCTGCTCACTCCACATGGGGAGGGGGCTAGAAAAGGTGCCCTAAACATAGCCTGTCTAAAAAAAAAATGGTTGGGCAACCGCACCCATTGAATATCACAGATATCCCCCCCCCCCCAAAAAAAAAAAACTATACAACCTCTTATGGTCGCTGCATGGAATGTCAGGACCCTTCTGGATACTGGCACACATGAGCGTCACGAAAGAAGGTCCGCCCTTGTGGAAAAAATAAATGAAAAGGTATAGCATCGAAATAACAGCCATTGGTAAGTCCCGACTCCCAGACGTGGGTCAATTCGCAGAACTGGCGTCTGGCTATACCTTCTTGTGAAAGGGTAAGCCTGCTGTGGAGAGAAACCACATTTATGGAGTTGGCTTTGCCATCCGCCAACGCATCCTACACAGGCTAACTGAAATGCCTTTAGGGATCAACGAATGCCTCATGACGCTCCGAGTCCCACTGAATCACTTACGTCATACCTTTTACATCAGAGCATACGCCCCAACACTGGATGCAGCGGATGACATCAAGGAGGCCTTTTACCCCGACCTCGACAGATTGCTAACCTCTATCCTCAGAGAAGATAAAGTTGTGGTCCTTGGTGATTTTAATGCTAGAGTTGGCAGAGATGCTGACATTTGGCAAGCATACAAGTTCAAGGGTTCGTGGCAACACCCATGATCCAAACACTGGCATCTCATTGACTACATCATTGTCAGAGAAAGAGATCGAAGAGATGTCCTCATCACTCGTGCCATGCGTGGCTCAGCTCGTCGCCCCAAAACGCCGAAGGCAGCGAGACTCCAGAAGACGTTTTAACACTAAGTGTCTGGAGGATCCAGCTGGAGCACATGCTTTCAGAGAGCAGCTCGAACATGGACTGATAAGCAACCAGACAACAAACAACCCAAATCCCAGTGCCGAATCGGATATTCTCGACACTGTCATGACAGAAACCTGCAGAGAGACCTTTAGCCAGATCGAAAGAATACACGAGGACACGTTTGATAAAAATGACCCTGCAATCAATGTACTCGTCGATGATAACCGTGCTGCTTTAACTGACTGGCAGAGCAACTCTCAGTCTCCGACCAAAGCTGATACCTTCCACAAGAAGATAGCGGCGGCCCAGCAGGAACTTTGCAGCCGCGAGAACGACTGGTTTAAAAATAAAGCATATGAAACATAAAAATATGCTGATCAGCACAAGATGCATGAATTTTTCATCCGACGATAACTCCCTAATTAAAGACGATGAAGGCATCCTTTAGTGCTGGAAAGAGCATTAACATTCACTGCTTAACCGAAACACCGATATGGATGTCTTGACTACCCAGCAGGTCCCTCAGCATCCAGAGCTGACCCACCAGAACTCTCCCCTATCCCTGGACTAGGTAGCTACTGCCATCAAACAGATGAAAAATAACAAAGTCTCAGGGCCTGATGGAATCCCAGACGACGTTTATAAGGGAGGAGGACCTCTGCTTACCAGCCATCTCCACTCTCTCCTGGAGAATATATGGGAAAAGGAGAAAATCCCCCAAGCTGTTAATATTTATAAGAACAAGAGAGACCGGTCAGACTGTGGCCACTCCCGCGGGATCTTGCTGCTCTCCGTAGCTGGCTGGATTATCACCCGAGTCCTCCTAAACAGACTTCTTCCTGGTGCGGAAAACTTCCTCCCAGAATATCAATGTGGCTTTCTACCATCACGTCGCACCACTGACATGGTCTTTGCTGCCCGACAGATACAGCAAAAATGCAGAGAACAGCATCGTGACCTGTACATGGCTTTCATTGACCTAACCAAGGACTTCACCTTGGTCAATAGGGAAGCCCTCTGGTGCACCCTCAGCCGTTTGGCTGCCCACCCAAATTTATCGCCATTGTGAAGCAACTCCACGATTCCATAAACGGCAGCGTCCTGCACAACGGCACCCAGTCAGAGTTCTTCTCCATTCAAACAGGGGTTAAACACGGGTGTGTACTGGCACCAACTCTCTTTTCCATCTTCTTGGCTGCCTTTCCTTACTCGTGTCAGTGCCAATTTAGCCAGTGGGGTGAACATCGAGTACCGGGTAAAGGGGAGGGTCTTTTCAACATAAGACGACTCCAGGCAAGAATAAAGGTGTCAGCAGCTTCCATTACTGAGCTTCAGTATGCAGACGACCTCACCCTTGTCACTCACACTGAACGCGACCTAAAGGAAATCCTGAACACCTTTGCAAATGCGTATGCACACTTCGGCTAAAAATCCCACTGATGCCTTAACATTGGATGCACAGGATGACATCGAAGAGGTCTTGTATGACGACCTTGACAGAGTACTAACCTCTATCCCCAGAGTAGATAAGGTTGTGCTCCTTTATGATATCAATGCCAGAGTTAGCACATATGTTGACATATGGCAGGGAATCTTAGGGAGAAATGGACTAGGTTAGTGTAATCCCAATGGCCTACTCCTCTTCAGCAAGTGTGCTGCACATAACCTCATTATCCCCAATGCCTTGTTTAGGCAGGCAGACAAGTTGAAGGGTTCGTGGCAACACTCTTCGATCCAACACTGGCATCTCATTAACTACATCTTGGTCATAGAGAAAGATCGCCGAGATGTCCTCATCCCCCAAGCCATGCGTGGCTCAGACCACTGCTACATTAATTATCGGCTCTTCAGAGCCAAGTTCTCGCTTCACATCGCCCAAAACGGCAAAGGTAACAAGCCTTCAAAAGAGGTTTTAACATTAAGGCCCGAATTCAGAATGGTAGTGTGAGCCTTGGTGTTTGAACTTGGTTCAGGTGAGCGAATCTGGATTCCCCGATCCGAGATTTCCTGCAGGTAGTAGGTAGTAGGCAGCTACCAAATAGGGAGGTACTACCGCCTGGGAAGATATTGGATTCATAATGTATTGTCCAATGGTAGACCCTGCTGTCATATGGCATTGCTGATCTATCTTTCTTCCTCATTTACACACAATTGCAGGGTCTCATCTGTCTCTCTTACTATTGACAACACCACAAATATAACCGTACTCATTCTTGATCTGTTTTATTCATTCTATTATATTCTCCTATGTCAGTTGATATTAATATTGAAGCGGGGCCTTCTCGGATGGGTACCCACTGGTCGGGAAGGTTGTGGACTCCAGGGCCGACCTGATTATCATCAAGCTACTGAGGCCTCAACTGACGCCACCGCTGTTGCTGGAGGATCGGCTTTTTTCACACTTTATTTTTCCAACATTCGCGGACTGAGATCCAATTTTTCTTCTGTGGAGCACCATCTATTAACCTTTTCCCCCGACCTCTTACTACTTTTCGAACTTAAACTGACCAAACCCGCTTCACCCAAACCTTTTTAAGTCTCCAACTACAACCTTTATACCTCCTTCCGTTCTATGGGATGTGTATGCGCCTACTGCAACACACGTACATCTATAGCTCGACTCACGGATCTTGACTCTTCCCTTTATGATGTCATCTGGCTCAAAATATCTCTACCTACTGTGATTAATATTTTTTGTTTCCTATACTGTTCTCCCAACTCTACCAACTATTTCGAACTCTTTGACTATCTCACTTCTTGCCATGAGTCATTGCTATCCACACACCCCAACACCGAGAGTGGCTTGGCTCTGAAAGGGATGACCCAGGTGGAGCTGAGGCACTCTCTTTTTCCCTACTGAATAATTTGGAACAAATAATCAAAAACCCTACACGCGTTCCTGACCGACATTATCAACTTGCTAGCATTCTTGATCTTTGTTTTACCTCTAACCCCTCATACTATTCATACTCAATTTCTGCCCCCTTAGGGTCTTCTGATCACAACCTTATTTCTATTAAATCAAACTGGGCACGACTACCTCCCCCACCCCCCTCTAAACATCAACTTTGGCACTATCGGAGGGCAAGCTGGCAATCCTTGCGAGAATTCTTCACCGACTTTCCTTGGGATGAATGTTGTTTTTCCACTCGGGACGCCTCGGTATGTGCTGATAGCATTGCTGGGGTTATACAGGGCGGTTTGAGTGCATTTATCCCATCTTCTACCAAAACTTTCACATTACAATCATAGTTTGATCGCTCCTGCTCTCTTGCTTGCAGGGCGAAAGCTAGGGCATATCAAGCTATGAAACTATCTTCTTCTCCTATTACCCACACCTCTTTCATTACTTCTAGGAATCGTTGTAAGGCTATTCTACGTAGGTCCAAGCGGAATTTTATTAAAAGAAGGACCGCTGACCTGACTAACTCTTCCTCTAGTAAATCCTTTTGGCCCTTAACTAAAAACATCTGTAACAACGTCTGTACTCCTTCTTTTCTTCGCCTCTTCCGACCCGATAACTGTATAGCCAACTCTCCCCCTGACAAAACCAACCTTTTTGGCACCTTATTCTCTTCTAATTACACCTTAGACGATTCCCACTTTAGCCCTCCTACCCCTGCACCTCTTACTGAACCTATGCACTTTCCTATAATCTCCACTCGCAGGGTTGCCGGTGTGTTATCCAGGTTGGATGTGAGTAAGGCGCATGGAACGGACGGAATACCCCCTCGTGTTCTGAGGGAGTGTGCTAAAATTATAGCCCCTGTGCTTGCTCGCCTCTTTCGCCTTTGCCTCAAAACCCAAACTTTCCCTTCTTCTTGGAGGCATGACTCGGTTCAGCCCATCCCGAAGAAGGGTGACCCTTCTAATCCCTCTATCTATCGCCCTATTGCCCTAATCATCCGTCTCTAAGATTTTTTAATCTATCTTGAACTCCCATTTTCTCCGTCACCTTGAACGCCTTTCTCTTTTGTCGGATCACCAGCATGGCTTTCGCCAGGCGAGATTTACTGGTGATCTGCTCTCCTATTGCACCCATCTTCGGTCATCCTCTCTCAGGGATTACGGGGAAACTTTCGTCGTGGCCCTCGACATCTCCAAAGCATTTGACAGGGTATGGCACAAGTCTTTGCTATCTAAACTTCCCTCTTTTGGTTTCTCTCCCCCACTTTGTTTTCTCATCTCTAGCTTCCTTGAGAACCAAACCATGGCAGTTGTTGTCGAGGGATCGATCTCTCGCTCTTTCTCTACCAGTAGTGGTGTCCACCAGAGTTCTGTTCTTTCACCTACTCTCTTCCGTCTTTTTATCAATGATTTACTTCACACTACAACTAATTCTATCCATTCTTATGGTGATGATTCTACTCTTCACTCTTCTTCACATTTTCCCCGTCCTCCTAAATATCTCTCAAACTCGATCTGTTTCTAGAACTTATATCATTACTTCTATCAATGCGGATCTGTGCAGCATCTCTGAATAGGGAGGTACAAACTTGGTTACGTTCAATAGTAATAAAACTCAATATTTACCAATTACACTTTGTAAATTAGACGATCTTCCACCAATTATATTTCAGGACGCTATCATCCTGCCAAATTCTGAAACAAATATTTTAGGCCTCACCATTTCCTCCAATATGTCCTGGAAATCACACATCCTTAGTGTAGCTAAAGCTGCATCCCGAAAGTTGGGAATGCTGTACAGATGCCGTAGCTACTTCACTCCTGAGTAGTTGCTCCAAGTATATAAAGGATTAATTCGTCCTAACTTGGAGTACTGCCCCTCTTCTGTCCAACTATTAGATTGGGTGGAATCAAAGGCATTTCGTCTTATTAACTCTCCTCCTTTAGTCGACAATCTCTCTTCCTTTTCTCTTCGCCGCAATGTTGCTTCACTCTCTCTCTTTTACAGGTACTTTAACGGGCATTGTTCGGTGGATTTGGCATCCTGTGTAACGCCCGCAAGGCCGTGGGCTCGTATCACAAGTCTTGCCCGCGGTGCCCACCGTTTCTCTGTGGATGTCGGTCACACGAGAATAACCCGTTATAGTACTTCCTTCTTTCCTCACACAGCCAAACTGTGGAATGCTCTGCCTTCTTCTGTGTTTCCATACTTATACAATCTGTCTCACTTTAAAAAGCTGGTTTTCAGGCATCTTCGCGGTGTAGATTAACACAATATAACCTTTTTGTTCTCTATTTTCAATTTCTTTCCGTTCTATTTTTTTCCCCCCGGCCCCGTTGTGGGTCGTTTGACCTGTGCCCGTGTGGGCTAATTCCCGTAAAAAAAAATATATTCAGAACATCGGCTTGAACCCCGGATCGGGTAATCTGTTGCATTTTCTTCAGTTACGAACAAGGATTCAAACACTGAAATTCCAGCCAATCACGTTTCATCCACACCATTGCGACAGCCAATCGTCATCGAAAGTAATGTTTACAAGATTATTGCAGTAACTTTGACTTGACGAGTTTTTACGGAAGAGGAGAAATCTCTCCTCGCACCTCATAAGTTACTTTTATTAGTATAATTACAATCAAATTTTGATCAAACTGTAATGATTTATGGTATTGTGTTACAAAATGGCTGTGTTGTTTTATGAAAACAAAGAAATTCATATAGGAAGAACAATTACAAATAAATTGTAGATATAATCCGGGACAGGTGTCAGTATTCGTTACCAAAGCAATATAAATCAATGCAAGGCGTAGTAACTTGGTCAGGTTAGGTTTCTTTCTGTTCTTTTAACTCCACATTTACCCTAATTAGTAATGTTAAAAAAAATCCTTTATTAATACATTAAAATCAAAATGAACACAGCCTTGATTCAATTATACTGAAAATACATCCGAATAGTTTTCCTAAAAAAAAAAAAAAAAAAGACAAAATAAAGAAGCGTCGGCATTCTTTACATTTTCCTGCTTGTTATTCATGGACCCCAAACTCGAAAGTATTTTACCACATTACCATAACTCATTCAGTAACCAGAATCTTTCTTACCCGAAAATTATTCGTTGCGAAGAATCACAAAGCAATCACCAGCTGATGAATGGGAGGTAGAGGTGAACCAGAGCCAACAGGTCTGTCAAGTAGATGCTCCATATCACGGAAAATATCAAGGAAATCTCCCTTGCTGAACCTATCTCGTTGTTTAAATTGCATGTCATCATAAAAATTTATAGGATTCTGCCTATCTACCATCATTCTTCTCTCTACAAAATTTCTAATATGATGATATAGCCGAAATCGCGCTTTCTGTCAAAATTCATGTTGATTTGCTTGAAGGATCCACCGCCAAACCTGCCTCCAGGTTGGATTAACGCGAGGATCGACAATTCCGATCTCAAACCCTATTTGAATCTTTGTGTTGACTCAGGCAAGCGTTCTGAATATCAAGGATTACATTTTAGTGAGCCGAGCTTCAGCTAGTGCACTTTGTTATATTAGACCTCAAGATATCTCCCTAGGAGGTGAAAAGGCCAATATTAGCACACCTATATTAGTATAGGCTGAGCTCGGGCCGAGCTTCCCTAGTGTTGAGCTGCCCTTGGGCCGAGTTGCCCTTGGGCCGAGCTGCCCTCGGGCCGAACTGCCCTCGTGCCGAGCTGTCCTTATGCCGAGCTGCCCTCGGGCCGAGCTGCCCTCGTCTCCTCCTCCTGTCTCCATTGCCTCAGCTCCGGGAGTTTTGCTAAGTCCTTCTACAACAGGCACCACCACCCCAGGTCGCTTAAGACAGCGGCCAAGGGAAAGCGGGCTCGCTCGGAGGAAGCGGCGTTCCTCGAGCCCCACGACTCTACCAGGGCCCCAACTGGGTTGCCTGGGCAGCCCAGAGAATCCTTGGAGAGTTGGTTATCAACACCTCCGGACCTCCGCCTTCACCAGCCTTCGCCAGGTGGTTCGACTAGGACGGACCCTTCTCCCCTACCGACCTCATATGGATCCCTCCCCCCCCCCCCCCCCAGGCCAGGTGACCTTCCACGGCTCTGCCGAGGAGGGCGGCCCCTCTACCTCCTCCGTTGCTCCATTTAGGTCAGTCCCTAGCAGACCAGACGTAGAAGCCGAAAATGCTGGCCACCTCGGGTAGTGCACCCACAACCCCGAGCCCTGCCACTGAAGATGTTGGAAGCTCTGTCTTTTTGGTTCGGGGCTCAGCAGCTGCAACAGCAGAAAGCCCATGCCCTCTTCCATTCAATATCATTTGGCACGGAGATGCCGCCCTCGCTTCCCATCCCCGGACCTATTAGTGTTCTCCGAGTCCGGTTCCGAGTCGAAGGGGCCGGGTCCTCACAAAGGCTGCCTGACTACCCGACTCAGACCAGGAGTCGGTATCAGCAATTTCTCCAGTGCTTACAAGGCCCATGCCTTCGTCAGGAGAAGAGAACTTCCCTGTATTTAGAGATGCTCCCCTCTCTTTTAAGACACCCGATGACATCAACAGCCAGGGGGCATACAAATTGGCTCGGGTCCCACAGGACTGGGTTGTGCATCAGTACCAGGGGAGACTGGCCATTTTTTCGAGTGTAAAGCGGGGGGAGGACCAAGTTCTCTCTCCCCGTTCCGAACTAGAGGTCTGACGACGGGCGGACGACTTTGGTTCGGAGTTCTTAGAGTTGCAACAGCTCTGCCATGGCAGGCCTCTCAGGTAACCCAAACCACCCTGACCATAGACACCACGGAGAGGTAAAAGGCGGCCCTCGTCTTCTCCACTCTGGCAGGACTGGCTCAACTCGGTGCGCCTGGTTGATACCACTGGCCGACAACCCTACCTCCCTCCACCCAGACTCGGCATCTTACTTCTACGAGGCCCTTTCTACTCTCGCTTCCGGACTCGCTTCGGCTTCAGCCTTCAACCTTCACCCTCAGCTGGATAAGGAGGTAGGAGTCCGGCTGAACCTCCGGCGGGAGGCCTTCAGACACCGGGATGCGGAAGTGCGGCAATGCCTGTTACGATTGGCATGCCTCAGCACAGCAGCCGTTTTCTGCCTCAACAGGCAGGACACATCACGCTTAGCCGAATTGCTGACACTCTCGGAGCAGATCTTCGAGAAAGCACACCACCGGAGTATCCACCTGTCCGCTCGCCAAGTCCAGGTATCGAGAACGTCTGGGCCGACGCTCTCTCTCACTTCAATGGGACGTCAGTAGAGTGGACACTACGCCAGAGTGTGTTTCAGTCACTGATAGAACGGTGGGTGTCGGCCGGAGGTGGACATTTTTTCCTCTCAAATATCCGCTCAGCTCCCGGCTTACTTGAGTCGGTTGACGCCGACACAACACAGGGGCCCAGACGCTTTCACGGACGACTGGAACAGGTGGACCTACAACTACCTGTTCCCACCCCCTTGCTCCAGGGACTTGCTAGGGTCTGCCACAAGCTTCGCAGCTTCAAGGGAAAGGTCCTCTTCCTTGCCCCTACTGGCCGGCTCAACCATGGTTCTCAAAGCTACTCGGCTGGTGTCCGCATTTACTGATTTTGGGGAACGCCTGCCTCTTCGATCCCCTCGTTGCCAGGCTACAGAGATCACTTCATTTACATGAGTGGAGTTTTTCCGTGCCTCCTTGAGCAGATTGTATTCGCCTAGAGTCGTGGACCACGTCTTGTCAAGACTAATACGAGTACTGCTGAAAAGGAGCAAGGTTCTCCCACGCCCAGTGAAAGTGTAGTTCTAGAATTACTATAATTTGTAGCGCATGAGCGAGGCAAGTCTATCCCGACCCTCTCCATCCACCTGTCTGCCCTCACCGACCTCCTGGATTACGGGTCCGGGGTGAAGGTTAACAACAGGTTGGTTACCCTGCTGAAGCGGGGCCTGTTCTACCAGCCACCACCTGCTTCACCACCCAGGACCTTCTGGTCCTTGGAGAAATTACTCTTCTGGACTCGGTAAGTACTACTCCTTCAATCCTGTGAACTATACTGACAACATAACCTGAGGACATCTGGCCTTATGTTGTCTGTTTTTCCTATGTTCTTGTTACTATGAAGGTTTTACCATGACATGGATTAATCTGATATGTCTCACCCCGGGATCCATTCACCATCCGACCGCCAAAGGACCGCCTACTACAGAAGGCCCTCTTCCTAGTAGTGCTGGCCACACGGGCTTCAGGTCCTCCCAGCTCAAGGTACTCTCGAAGTTCAACCACTAGACCTCCTTCCTCCAAAGAAATTCTGCAGTGTCCCTTGCCCTTCTCCCACCTCCCTGGAGAAAAATGAGCGGGAGAACCACAGGCTACAGCCAGTAGCGGTTACGGCATGGAAGGTGGAGGGCGAGCATCAGACTCTGTCCTGTCGGGATCCTCCGCCAATACCTCTCAGTTGCGGCCGATCACACCACCAGCCAGCATCATCTCTTCGTTCATCCTCGGTCGGACCGCCTGCTGTCAGTCAGAGGATTGGCAGACAGGTTGCGGCAGGTTATAGAGGAAGCTGACTCTGGGAAAGCCCCACGTCCCCACGACGTACGGGGTGTAGTGGGTTCACTGGCCTTCCTGAGGACCTCTCACAGGCCCGGAAAAGGGATCAGTGGAAAACGGCCTCCTGTTTCATAGCAAGATACCTCTCTCACCAAGTGTCAAACGCACCCTGCGCGGCAATGGGTCTCACCCCTCGACCCACAGACAGCACGCTAGAAAAGACAAATTAATATAGCTTAATCTAAGAATAAAATTCGAATGGACCTTCGTGTGCTCACTGCTCCCTTTACACCATAGCACCATCCTTCCTGTGGAATATAGCAATGTTCGCTAGCTGAAGCTCGACTCACTAAAATAGGGGCTTTCAAGTTGCTGAAGAGTTTATTTTTGGCGAGTCAGCAAAGCGAGTGCACGCACTTTCCCGCCCTTCCTTCGGCTCCATACCCCTGCTATTCCTGATGTAGGTTTTGCAAAGTAATGTCCACCGGGATTTAAACTCCGGCACACCCTGTACGGCGCAGGCAGTAAGGGATCTTTTGCGCAGGTTACCCATTTTCTCAAGTATTTCAGTTTTCTACAAGCTAGTCGCTGCCTATACTAATATAGATGTGCTATTACTAGACTTTTTTTCCTCCTAGGGTAATATCTTGAGGTTAATGTAGCACTAGCTTCGCTCACTCACCAAAAATAGGCTTTTTAGCAAGCTTCAAAGACCCTATTTTCTGTTCTTTTATTGTAGTACAGTATTCATGCCAAAATGAACTATTTCACTGATGTAAAAATACTTATTGTGTTAACATTTATAACTTTTTGTAAACCCCAGAAGGGGATGGCAAAGGTGAGGGTAGGATTAGTATACTAACCTGTCCTTTTGATGTAATAGTTTTATTGTCAATAAATATTCAAATTTCAATTTCAATTTCTGAATAACCAACAATCTTCAATCTTCGCTTAATTTATAGTTTAAACCTTCAAGCAGTTTCAAATCACTGTTCTGAATTCGGGCCTAAGCGTCTGGAGGATCCAGTGGTAGCACATGCTTTCAGAGAGCAGTTCGAACATGGTCTGATAAACAACCCAGCAACAAACAACCCAATTCCCAGTGCCAAATGGGGTATTCTTGACACTGTCATGACAAAAATCTGCAGAGAGACCCTAGGCCAGATTGAAGGAAAACACCAGGACTGGATTTATGAACATAACCCGGATATTAACGTACTCGTTGATGATAAACGTGTTGGGGGGGAATTCCCTCATAATTTTCGGCGAATATTTGAAAAATTGTGAAATTTTCAGAAAAAAATCACCAGCTCTGTGCTGGCTTCAAGTGTATAGTGGCTGAGTTTTAATGATAAATACTTAGAAATAATTAAATTATGAATCTCTCTTTACCCCCCTTACCCCCCCCCCCCCAATGATATGTTGCAAGCCACAACAAGTTAGGCGTGCACATACCAGTATTAGTAGTAGAAATTTGCTTATTACTAAAAAACAAATCAGGAATTCGATTTCATATGGCGCTCACTGGCATCTCTATTAAATTATCGGGCATTAGCAGATTTAGATTGAGAGAGAAAGCCAATTGCAAGAACTGCCATGGTGTACAACATGCTATGGTATCCCGGCAGTCGTAATACAATGAAGTAAAAATTTTGTACTTTTTCAAGATGGGCTATAGTGGTACCCGACAGTCGTTTGTTGTTACTATGTCTTCGTAGTGTAGTCAGGTGTACCAACTGGCGGAAGACTGGGAGGTTGGTATGCTTTCACCCTCAGAACGCTGTCAGTGGCACGAAACTTTTACTCTTGCTACACGATTTACAAGCATGAAAAACTTGAATCCTAAGCTAAGGTGTACCTCATTTTCCTGTTTTCTTGGATTATAAGCCAATTCTGGGAATGAAATACGATCACTTACAATAAATATAGGTTAATAAAGCCTGTGGTAACCACAAAAATGTAGGAATACAGTAATGTCTGCTCCTTTCTTCTTTATCCTTATTAAATCTCACAATTAAATAACTAATTACAGAACCTACTAGAGGTGACAATATATTAGATCTAGTATTATCAAATAAAGAAAATATTATCAGAGGTATCACAGTCGGGGAAGAACTAGGTAACAGTGATCACAGAGAAATCAGGTTCACCCTAAATTGGGAAACAATAAACAATGACAGTATGGTCAGAGTCCCAAATTTTCTATTGGCGAATTATCAAGGGTTAAGAAGGTACCTAGGTGAGGTCACATGGGAGCAGTCAGATCAGTCCCCGGTAGGAACAGGTGAGGTCACATGTGACACCACAATTGATCATGCCTATAATATATTCACTCGTATACTACGTAAAGCACAATAACAAAATATACCATACAGAAAAATTAGGTCAAATAAGAATGAGCCAAGGTGGATGACCAGAAAACTTAAACATGACATAGGAATAAAGAAAGGAATTTATAAGAAATTAAAGGGAGGGGAGGAGCAGCTTAGAAATAGGTATAATGAACTATCTAGGAATGTTAAGGAAAATGTAAGGAAAGCAAAGAGAGACTATGAAATCAGAATAGCAAGAGAATCCAAGGCGAATCCCAAAGGATTTTTCCAGGTATATAGAACAAAGGTCAAGGACAAAGTTGGGCCTTTAAGGTCAGGGGGGGGGGGGGGAAGTGATCTATGGCAGTGAGGAAATAAGCAAAGAATTGAGCAGCTACTTTTTATCAGTTTTCACAGAAGAAATTCACGAGGAAATTCCAGAGGTAGAACTGATATTTAGGGGAAAGTATTGGGGAAATTTCTCGAATCAATTATAGCAAATAGCATGCGATCGCATTTAGAGAAAAACAAATTAATCTTCGACTCTCAACATGGGTTTACAAAGGGAAAATCTTGTCGAACAAATCTGCTGACGTTTTTTAGGAAAGTATTCGAGGTAGTAGTTAATGACGAAAATTACGATGTTATTTACTTAGATTTTAGCAAAGCATTTGACAGAGTACCGCATCAGAGGCTTCTGAGAAAAGTTAAGGCTCATGCTATCAAGGGGAAAGTTTTAAATTGGATAAAATCGTGGCTCACCGATAGAATGTAGAGGGTCAGCGTAGATGGTGTTAACTCTGAGTGGGGCTGTGTAACCAGTGGGGTTCCCCAGGGGTCAGTACTAGGCCCCCTCTTGTTCATAATCTACATACACGATCCAGATACTGGGATCAGCAGTGACATAAGCAAGTTTGGGGATGACACCAAAATAGGGCGGCAGATTAATTCAGGGCAGGATGCAAATGCACTACAAGAGGATTTAAATAAACTGCAGGAGTGGTCAGAAAAATGGCAAATAAAATTCAACACCAGCAAGTGCAGCGTACTTAATATTGGAAGAACAAATACTGTCAATGTATACAGCCTTAACAACATCAACCTAGAGAAGTCGACATGTGAAAGAGACTTAGTGGGTACTTGTAAGCCCGAATCCACGGCCTAGAAAACAATGCCTTAAAGTTCGAAATAAGGCAAACAGATTATTAGGTTTTATATCTAGAAGTGTAACTAATATGAGTGTAGAGGTCTTATTGCAACTATATCTTGCGCTAGTCAGGCCGCACCTCGATCATGCGGTTCAGTTCTGGTGCCCTTATTGTAGAATGGATATCAATTCACTGGAATCGGTCCAGCGAAGAATGACGAAAATTATTCCGGGACTTAGAAACCTTCCATATCAAGATAGGCTGAAGAAACTAAACTTGCATTCCCTAGAAAGACGAAGAGTGCGGGAGATATGATAGAAGTATTTAAGTGGGTGAAAGGAATCAATAAAGGTGATAAAGATAAAGTTCTTATAATATCCGAGCAGTGTAGGACTCGTAGCAATGGATTAAAGTTGGATAAGTTTAGGTTTAGGAAGGAGACAGGAAGGAACCGGTTCACCAAACAGGGTGGTGGACGAGTGGAACAAGCTTAGCAACTTTATAGTAAGTGCTGGAACGCTGGAAATTTTAAAAGGGGGCTAGATAGATTCATGGATAATAGAGAGTGGTAGCAACTCTCGACAGGAGCTGCCATGCACAGGCCAACCGTCCTATTCCAGACTCCTTATTTTTTCATGTTTCTTATGATCTTAATAAGTTGTCACGAACTTGGCGTTGGGTGAGTGTAAATAAAAAGAACTATGGTCTATTCTGTGGATGAAGTCAGTAGAATATAACAAAGTGATCAAGAAGATTTGTAACCAGGTAAGAAGGTTGGGTCATCTTACCCTATGACCTGACTACTGACAGCTGCTTGCTTAAAGTTGGCATGGTCAATTTCTTTGGATTAAGAAGATTAGTAAGGGTCACTACCTTAAGACCGGAACATTGTGGACCCCTGCTGCCCCCTAGGGACTTGATCTCACTCTCCTCTACTGTATATATTAGCCTTCTCAAGTATTTCTCCACAGTCTGTACTGACCCCTGAAGATGTGAATTACACGAAAGCGCTTGGGAACTTCGTGTTTTCTTGTTCCCTATGTGGTTATCAGCATATACATGAATCACGAGCACCTACATTGATTTATTTGGTCACACAAACCATGGCTTACAGAGTTCCCCAGTGACCGACGCCAAGCCGTATGCTTCCGAGGGGCTGTTTCCACTTTTCAGTCACTCACATGCAGCGTCCCCAAGGCACCGAGATGGGACCGCTCTGCTTCGTTATGCTTATCAGTGATGCCCTAAGAGAAACCCCTGCACACTGCAAATATGTCGACGACTCCACCAATGGGATCAGTGTCAACAACTCGGCTCCCGACTATACCTCCCTCAAATATTAATTGAACAGTCTCTAAAATTTGGTCACGAACAACAACGTTAATCAACCATACCAAGACCATGGTTATGCACATCAACCTCTTCTCTGATGTTGTCCCATCCCTTTCCATTACTTTAGGCCCAACACACTCCAGGTTGTAGACTCCACTAAGCTCCTCGGAGTCACTATAGATAACAAACTATATAGGAAAACACACGTCAGTGAAGTTGTCAAATCCTCCAGTTTCCGTCTCCACCTCTTCCGCCGAATCAAGTCCCTCGGAGTTCCTCAGTGTTTACTCAACATTCATACAACCCAAGCTCACCTATGACTCCCCTGCCTGGTCTTCCTCCCTAAATGTCACACAACGTAAACACCTAGAAAAAGTGCAAAAGAGGGCATGGAAGATTATTTTCTCCCCTTCCTACTCCACTTATCAAGAAGAGCTTAGCACACTGACCCTCTCAGCTCTCCCTGACCATCATCACGACCTCATCTGCAAATTTGGTGACAAGCTTCTGCACCATCCTCGACACCTACTACCACCCGAGATTCCTCGTCCGAGAATTACTGTTCGACACCACAACTGCATCCAGCCCATATGAGCACGAACTGATCGTTACAAGAACAGCCCAGTCCCAACCAATGTAAAAATTATCAACAACATAAAATCAACCAGTGTATTCACGCCCAGTCATTCTTACCTTTTTGCACTGTCACTATGTTGAAATGCCCTGTAGTATGACCTGTAGTATTTCCCAACCAAGTGATTATATAACATATTTGTGTCTTGTATATTATTTGTCAATCAAGAGACCCATTTCCCAATTATGCAACTGTATATTTTCAGCCTTCCGGCTGCCATACATACATATACACACATACACACACACACACCCCTATATATATATATATATATATATATATATATATATATATATATATATATATATATATATATATATATATATATATATATATATTTCATTAGCCCAATAAAGCACGCGGACTTCTACATATAATCAACACCTCACCCCGCCTGAACAGGCCTTGTGTGAAATATAACAGAGTCTAGGAATGCTTTTTTTGTCCTGGTGGGTTCGAATCGTGGCGGCGTAAGGTGTTGATTATATGCAGAAGTCTGCGTGCTTTATTGGACTAATGAAATATATATGGATCCTCGTGTTTCGAAGGCAGATTTGGAAAAACGTTACTCTGATCACCTAAGCAGCACGGGTAGTCAACCAATAGAGGTTCACGGCGCCATAAGCTCGTTGAACAGGCTTTGTGTGAAATATAACAGAGTCTAGGACTGCTTTAGTGTCCTGGTGGCCCAGAGGTAACGCTACCCGGTCACAGTCATAGGATCGTGGGTTCGAATCCTGGGGGGGGAGGTGTTGATTATGTATGTATATATATGGATCCTCATGTTTCGAAGCCGGATTTGGTAAAAAGTTACTCTGACCACCTAAGTGATACGGGTAGTCCCCATAAGAGGTTCACGGCACCATAAGCTCGTTCAACAGGCTTTGTGTGAAATATAACAGTCTAGAACTACTTTTAGTATCCTGGTGGTACATAGGTAGCGTTCCCCGATCACAGTCGTGGGCCGTGGGTTCGAATGCTGGCGGAGTGAGGTGTTGATTTTATATATATATATATATATATATATATATATATATATATATATATATATATATATATATATATATATATATATATATATATATATATATAACAGGTCGGAATTTACTGGACTTTATTTTCTCACTTGACTTGGGGTTTATTAAAGATTATAAGATGGTAATGGCAGTGGAAGCGTCCCTTGAGAAAAATCCCGAACCAGCACAAGAACAACTTAAATCTACTAAACAAAATGAATTGTCCGTGACCCGTGGAAGGATAGCGTCTGTGACTGGGATGAATGAGACACACTGTAAAATTTAGACACTTATATTCCCTCCAACACTACAAACACAATCAAATAATGGTACACCAATATGCTCACCTCTTAACTTGAACTTAAAACACTACTCTGGGGAATAAAAGTTATACATGATATAGAAATTATTAGAAACTCAGGCAACAGTAAATTTGAAGTATTAAGAAATGTTGCTTGCACACATGAAACAGGCCTTAAAGGCTTTCAACAAAATAATATCCAGCACTGACAAAATGGTATTTAAAAATAAGAAATTAATAACTCTACAATGAATAGGCCTTAAGGGCACTCAACAAAATTATATCACCCCAACAGATGCACACTTCCTAACCTAACTTAACCACTACTCTGGGGAACAAAGGTTATACCTGAGATCGGAATTATGAAGAAAAATTAGATGCATTAAAAGAATCAAATCACAGCATCACTCTGGTTCCACTTAGTGACACAAACATTCAAGAAACAATACTATCAAAATTGTTTAAGAAATATTAAACTACACACGTCAAGATAATATCAGTAACTGAGAAATGGTATTAACTACACCCAAATATATTGTCACTATTATTGGTTTGTTACTGGGTCCACCAATTCCCGTGAACCATGCTTCCTAACCTAACACACACAGATTCCACCTGCACTCCGTAGTCGTTTAAGGCACAACCAACAGGCACCCGTAGTTTAAGGCCCAAATCAGCCTTTCTCAACCTTGGAAAGTGTACCTCTAACTCCACTGATTCTTGGCCTAAGTGTGCGGCCCTGTATCACACAACTGGCCTCACTTTACCCCCAGTACATCCATGAAACGGAAGGGAGTGAGCCAATCAGACCTTGTACAGTTGAGAGAAGCTTTAGCTTCCCGTTAGCAAGAGGGTTTCACTAAGCTGCTCTAGACATGTGGTGTTGTGAGCCGAGGTAGAGGAGGGCTGATGACCCCAACGATCGTCCCGTCGTCAGCTGGGCACCCAGACGGCTAGATTCCCTCAAGAGATCCTTTGATACCCCGCTAAACAGTGACAGGCCTACACTGATCGGTCCAATGGCGACAATCGCCACCCTCAATCATCAATGGCAGTCTCAAACGGCAGTCAATCCCTCGCGGTCATCACTCTCCCAGTCAATTTCTCGCAGTCAAGTGGGTTCTGACGTAAACCCTGAAATGAACTCACTGTTAGCTCTTGTTAACTTTACCACTGCCCTATCTAACCCTGTCTGAGATCGAAAGAGACTTACTTGTTATACTGCAATAGTGCAACACAGGTGACTAGGCCACGTGACTATTTCTGTGGACGCGCAGGGATTTCCTGTAGGTCCAATCGCTTTCACGTGACTGAGGACCAGCCAGCGTCGCGTCTCTCCAAGGCGCTAGCTTAGGCCTACGTGACATATTTTCCGCCTAACTAATAACTCCTTGGGACACCCGTGACATTATTCAGACTGATAAACGATCTATAATAATTTCAAATTCAATAATAGTCCCTTAACTTCATGAATTGCATCATTATTAATTCGGCAAATTACATTTAATATCACTTAGGCCTAGTTCCACAACCTCTCGCTATGTGCAGGGAGCGCTCTCTTCCCTCTGACGACCTTGAAAGCTCAGTATTGCCAATTGCACGGCGTTTGAAATTAACGGGACGCTAAAGCTTCTCTCAACTGTACAAGGTCTGATCGGCTCACTCCCGTCCGCTTTATGGACGCACTGGGAGTACACTGAGGCTATCTGAGTAGACTAATGGTCACACACTGAGACCGTGAGTCTAGGTCTCTAGGAGATACCTGGAGGAACATTTTCCCTCCCATATTACGGGTGTAGTTTAATAGTTTCTAGATAATTTTGATAATATTGTGTTGAATGTTTGTGCCATCAAGTGGAACCAGAGTGATACTGTGATTTGATTCTTTTAATGCCTCTGATTGTTCTTCATAATTCTGATCTCAGGTATAACCTTGTTCCCCAGAGTAGTGGTTAGGTTAGGTTAGGAAGTGTGCATCTGTTGGGGTGCTATAATTTTGTTGAGTGCCCTTAAGGCCTATTCATTGTAGAGTATTTAATTTCTCATTTTTATTACCATTCCTCAGTGACATATAATTTTGTTGAGTGCCCTTAAGGCCTATTCATTGTAGAGTAGTTAATTTCTTTTTTTTTAATACCTAAGTGACTGATATTATTGTGTGAAAGCCTTTAAGGCCTGTTTCATGTGTGCACGCAACAGTTCTTAATACTTCAAATTTATTGTTGCCTGAGGTTCTAATAATTTTTATATCATGAATAACTTTTATTCCCCAGAGTAGTGTTTTAAGTTCAAGTTGAGAGGTGCGCATATTGGTGTACCATTATTTGATTGTGTTTGTAGTGTTGGAGGGAATATAAGTGTCTAAATTTTACAGTGCGTCTCATTCATCCCAGTCACAGACGCTATCCTTCCACGGGTCACGGACAATTCATTTTGTTTAGTAGATTTAAGTGTTCTTGTGCTGGTTCGGGATTTTTCTCAAGGGGCGCTTCCACTGCCATTACCATCTAATAATCTTTAATAAACCCCAAGTCAAGTGAGAAAATAAAGTCCAGTAAATTCCGACCGGTTACAAATAGGAAGATTCGATTCACCAGGATCTTTGCAATCCTCGAGGCTTTCTGGTCTTTGGTGGGAAAGGCCCAAGTGTAACGACTGTATATGTCAACCATTATCAGGACATTCTCCAATCCTTGCCGCTTGTCCAGCAAGGTGAAATCTGCGGCCAGTGTCTCTAATGGTTTGGCAGCCTCAATCGTCCCTACATGCAGTTGGGGTTTCGGCACTTCATCTTTTGCTACTCCACACCTCTCGCAGCTGGCTATGTAGTCTCGCACTGTTTCTCCCATGCCTGACCAGAACCCTCGCTCCTGCACCAGCGACAGGGTGCGATCTCGCCCCTGATGGCCAAACTCGTCGTGGCAGGCTCTAGTCAAAGCCTCCTGCAAGTTTGGAGTTAACACTGGCACCTCCCTCCATAGATTCTTCCCTTCGGGTCTTCTATGCCAAACAACATCTTCTCTTACTATCAGGGATTTCCTAGCTCGGTACATCTTGCGGAAATCATCATTTTTGAGCTCTACTTGTACCTCATCCTCCGGCAGCTCTCCCACCAACCATCTTCGCAGTTTTGTCATATAGTCCATGCCTTCTTGCTCCTTACGCAGCCCATCCATCGTCCACAGTTCCTTCCTTCCTGCCCCGTTCTCCTCTAATACATGCATCGCTGTATACTCTTCTTCACTATCTTCCTCCTGTTCCGCCGGGATTCTAGATAGCGTATCCGCCACAATGTTGTTCTTCCCCGGCTTGTACTCTATAGTAAAGTTAAACTGCTCGAGATCCGCATTCCACCTACTTTCCACGGCACCTAGTTTAGCCTTCTCGCGGTGACTGAGTGGGTTGTTATCTGTATAGACTGTGAAATGTTTCCCTGCCAAATAATCCCTGAATTTATCCACTACTGCCCATTTGAGTGCTAACATCTCTAACTTACGAGAACTATAGTTGTTCACGTTACGTTCCGATTTCCTCAGGCCCCGACTCGCATAGCACACCGGATGCAACCTGCCATCCTTCCGCTGGGACAGCACCGCACCTAGCCCACGAAAACTTGCATCTGTTTCTAATATAAACTCCTGAGTGAAATCTGGGCAAGCCAACACTGGTGTCTGCGTCACCTTGTCTTTCAACTCCTCAAAAGCCTGTTGCTGTTCCTCTCTCCATTCACTATCTACCCGATCCTTAGATTTCCCATGCATCAACGCATGCAGTGGAGCAGCTATTTGGGCAAACCCTTTAACAAATTTCCTATAAAATGATGTGAACCCTACAAAAGACCGCACATCTTTCACCACCTGAGCGACTGTTGACCGATCAGGGGAGGAATTTTGGCAGTGCATTGGTCCGACAAACTTGTGCCACCTTTGGGGTGAAGAAAATAAGGACGTCAGCATATCACCCACAGGGAAATGGCATGGTGGAACGGTTCAATCGAACCCTGCACGGTCTGCTGGCCACCCTCGAGGCAGAGGAAAAGAATAGGTGGCCAGAGCATCTGCCGGCAGTGGTGTCACAATACAACGCGACTCCGCATGCCACGACAGGGTTTTCCCCATTCCTGTTGTTTTACGGGAGAGAACCAAACCTGCCGTTTGACCTTAGGCCGGAAGTAGACCCAGAGCCGGTAGATGAGTGGGCGATGGTGATTAGAGACCGGCAACGAAGATTGCAGGAAGCAGTGGAGATCAATGTTCGGAGACGTAAGGAAATAAATAGAAGAAAAAGAGAAGAGAAAGCCCACGAGAGTAGCTGGGAAGTGGGCCAGGAGGTCTTGCTGAGGAACAATGTAAAAATAGGCCGGTGTAAGCTGCAAAACCATTGGTTTGATACGAGATGGCACATTGTTGAGGTCCTAAATCCAAGGCCTGGTTTATATCGCATTGAGCCCAGTGGGGAAGAGGACCTGGAAGCGAGAGTGGAAAACCGGAGCAACTTGAAGGCTGCTCCAACCCTAAGGCATCCGGGAGACCCAGCGATGGATGAATCTGAGGAGGAAGACGAGGAGCCCCCACTCCAGATGAGCAAGATGAAGAGAAGTAGTTTAGAGAGGTCGATCGAGCCTGCAACTGAAAGACGAAGCCGACAAATTACAGTTTAGGTTGCAGGGTAAGGAGAAGGGGCAGGTTGTCGAGGGTGAGTTGGAGGAGTTGTGAGTAGGGCAGGGGGGATTGGAGAGATGGTTAGGTCAGAGATGTGCGTTGAGTAGTGGTTGCTGTCATGAGCGGGATTGAGTTGCTGTCATGAGCGGGATTGAGAGTACGGTTGTAATGTCCAGGGCCTCACTAATATGGACTGGTACATTGTCAGAGGGTTGGTCTGCCGGCATGAGGTTCGGAGACGTGGACTGAGTATTTTTTTGACACTGGTTCCTCTTAGCTCAAGGGCCAGGCAAAAGGAGAGAATGTTTGTTTTGGACTGTGTATTGTTTTGACACTGGTTCCTCTTAGTTCAAGGATCAGGCAAAAAGAGAGCATGTTTGTTTTGGACTGAGTATTGTTTGGACACTGGTTCCTCTTAGTTCAAGGGCCAGGCCAAAGGAGAGCATGTTTGTTTTGGGCTGGTATTAATTTTGACATTGGTTCTCTAGTTAAGGGCCAGGCAAAAGGGGAGCGTGATGTTCTGGTTGGTTTGAGTTGGGCTAGGAAGAAATGGGGAAGAAATGGAGTTCCTGGCTGCGAGTGGAATAGTACAGAGTTGAAGGTGGGTTCTAAGTTGTCCTCTCAGCACATGAGGGCAGTGCTGTTTTTTCTTTAGGGGGGTCGAGTGTTAGCGGGAGAGAAAAGGAGAGAAGAGAAGACGGGAATGCTGCGTTTAGCAAAAGGGGCAAGATGCAGTTTCTTAGAACAAAATTTTAGGGGGGTCGTATGTATGTTTTCTCAGCACATGAGGACAGTGCTGTCTTTTTTTAGGGGGGTCGATTGTAATATTCAGAAATTTCAGAGTAATTTCGAATGCCCCGCCATTGGCAACACTGAGCGTTCAAGGTCATGGGAGGGGAGAGAGCGCTTCCCCCTCCTAGCGGGAGATGGTGGAATTAGGCCTATATGATATTAAATGTAGTTTACCGATTGAATAATGATGCGAGTCATGAAGTAAGGGACTATTATTGAATTTTAAATTATTATAGATCGTTTAGCAGTCTGAATAATGTTACGGGTGTCCCAAGGAGTTATTAGTTAGGCGGAAAATAAGTCACGTAGGCCTAAGCTCACGCCTTGAGAGAACGCGACGAGGCCTCTCCCCCAGTCCCGGAGAGCATTCACAGAGACAAGACGTCTCTGCGCGCTTGTCCCAGGAATAGTCACGTGGCCTAGTCACCTGTGTTGCATTATTGCAGAGTAACAAGTAAGTCTCATTCGATCTCAGACAGGGTTAGATAGGGCAGTGATAAAGTAAACTAGAGCTAACAGTGAGTTCATTTCAGGGTTTCCGTGAGAACCCACTTGACTGGAGTTGACCCGGAGTTGACTGCGAGAGATTGACTGCCGTTTGAGACTGCCGCTGATGATTGAGGGTGGCGATTGTCGCCATTGGACCGAGCAAAGTAGGCCTGTCACTGTTTAGCGGGGTAGCAAAGGATCTCTTGAGTGAACGAGTGCTCCCGACAACTAAACGACCCGGGACCAGCAGTGGGTGATCAGTTCTTACCACTCCGGGCACATCACCACGTGTCCCGAGCTGCTAGCGAAACCCTCTTGCTAATGGGACGCTAAAGCTTCTCTCAACTGTACAAGGTCTGATCGGCTCACTCCCGTCCACTTTATGGACGCACTGGGAGTACACTGAGGCTATCTGAGTAGACTAATGGTCACACACTGAGACCGTGAGTCTAGGTCTCTAGGAGATACCTGGAGGAACATTTTCCCTCCCTTATTACGGGTGTAGTTTAATAGTTTCTAGATAATTTTGATAATATTGTGTTGAATGTTTGTGCCATCAAGTGGAACCAGAGTGATACTGTGATTTGATTCTTTTAATGCCTCTGATTGTTCTTCATAATTCTGATCTCAGGTATAACCTTGTTCCCCAGAGTAGTGGTTAGGTTAGGTTAGGAAGTGTGCATCTGTTGGGGTGCTATAATTTTGTTGAGTGCCCTTAAGGCCTATTCATTGTAGAGTATTTAATTTCTTATTTTTATTACCATTCCTCAGTGACATATAATTTTCTTGAGTGCCCTTAAGGCCTATTCATTGTAGAGTAGTTAATTTCTTTTTTTTAATACCTAAGTGACTGATATTATTGTGTGAAAGCCTTTAAGGCCTGTTTCATGTGTGCACGCAACAGTTCTTAATACTTCAAATTTATTGTTGCCTGAGGTTCTAATAAATTTTATATCATGTATAACTTTTATTCCCCAGAGTAGTGTTTTAAGTTCAAGGTGAGAGGTGCGCATATTGGTGTACCATTATTTGATTGTGTTTGTAGTGTTGGAGGGAATATAAGTGTCTAAATTTTACAGTGCGTCTCATTCATCCCAGTCACAGACGCTATCCTTCCACGGGTCACGGACAATTCATTTTGTTTAGTAGATTTAAGTGTTCTTGTGCTGGTTCGGGATTTTTCTCAAGGGGCGCTTCCACTGCCATTACCATCTAATAATCTTTAATAAACCCCAAGTCAAGTGAGAAAATAAAGTCCAGTAAATTCCGACCGGTTATATATATATATATATATATATATATATATATATATATATATATATATATATATATATATATATATATATATATATATATATATATATATATATATATATATATATATATATATATATATATATATATAACATGTTTCCATGTTGTTCCATATTATTCCTGTAATGATGTGTTATATTTACTATTATATAATCTAGTCGCCTTACCCTGTGCTGTTAAGGTTTTAACTGTTATTATTTGTTCAAGCCCATAGTATTTCTTCATTTAGTATTGTAACAGGCATTCTTTGTTTCTCTAACGACCATCTGCATCGTTAAACGACCCATGTTTCACAGGCTGCTCTCATTGGCGGGAAATGACCCTATATATAGTAGTCCACCAACTGACGGAGTTCAGTCCAGTCCTCATTGTCATTCAGTTCACGTTCTTTTGAGCGACACTTGTCACATGTTACTTATACTTCATTTTATTACTGTGTTGTTCCTGTCGCCACCAATGTGGTATATCTATGTGAGTACCTATTTATGTCTCTTATGTCTCCATCAGTGCTTGCTTAGTTACATTTAAGTAATTCAGTGTTGTTTCACCATAGATAATTTCATTGGTAGTTATTTTATATGTGTGTGCAGTGTTAACGTAATCCAATGCTTTATTTTTATTCTTTTGATGGTTCGATGTTTTAGTATCATTTATGTCTTAAAAGTTTCGATAGTGAATCAATTTGTTGTGACAGCCTACGAGGCTCTTTATTGTGTTAATATTTAATTAAATTAAATTCTTAAAGGTTTATTTTATATATTTTTATTCCCTTTTGATTTACTTCACTTTTTTTGTTTGGTTACGCCTAGAACCTGGATATCAAAGTAAGTTAAGAAACGGCGTAACAATATATACATATATATATATATATATATATAATCAACACCTCAACCCGCCAGGATTCGAACCCACGGCCCACAAGCCTATGACTGTGACCGGGGAACGCTAACCGCTGGACCACCAGGATACAAAAGCAGTCCTAGACTTTGTTATATTTCACACAAAGCCTGTTCAACGAGCTTATGGCGCCGTGAACCTCTAAATGGGGACCACCCGTACCACGTAGGTGGTCAGAGTAGCGTTTTACCAAATCCGGCTTCGAAACACGAGGATCCATATATATTTCATTAGCCCAATAAAGCACGCGGATTTCTACATACAATCAACACCTCAACCCGCCAGGATTCGAACCCACGGCCCACAAGCCTATGACTGTGACCGGGGAACGCTAACCGCTTGACCACCAGGATACAAAAGCAGTCCTAGACTTTGTTATATTTCACACAAAGCCTGTTCAACGAGCTTATGGCGCCGTGAACCTCTAATGGGGACCACCCGTATCACTTAGGTGGTCAGAGTAACGTTTTACTAAATCCGGCTTCGAAACACGAGGATCCATATATATTTCATTAGCCCAATAAAGCACTCGGACTTCTACATACAATCAACACCTCAACCCGCCAGGATTCGAACCCACGGCCCACAACCCTATGACTGTGACCGGGGAACGCTAACCGCTGGACCACCAGGATACTAAAAGCAGTCCTAGACTTTGTTATATTTCACACAAAGCCTGTTCAACGAGCTTATGGCGCCGTTGAACAGGCTTTGTGTGAAATATGACAAAGTCTAGGACTGCTTTTAGTATCCTGGTGGTCCAGCGGTTAGCGTTCCCCGGTCACAGTCATAGGCTTGTGGGCCGTGGGTTCGAATCCTGGCGGGTTGAGGTGTTGATTGTATGTAGAAGTCCGCGTGCTTTATTGGGCTAATGAAATATATATGGATCCTCGTGTTTAGAAGCCGGATTTAGTAAAACGTTACTCTGACCACCTAAGTGATACGGGTGGTCCCCATTAGAGGTTCACGGCGCCATAAGCTCGTTGAACAGGCTTTGTGTGAAAAATAACAAAGTCTAGGACTGCTTTCGTATCCTGGTGGTCCAGCGGTTAGCGTTCCCCGGTCACAGTCATAGGCTTGTGGGCCGTGGGTTCGAATCCTGGCGGGTTGAGGTGTTGATTGTATGTAGAAATCCGCGTGCTTTATTGGGCTAATGAAATATATATGGATCCTCGTGTTTCGAAGCCGGATTTGGTAAAACGCTACTCTGACCACCTACGTGGTACTGGTGGTCCCCATTTAGAGGTTCACGGCGCCATAAGCTCGTTGAACAGGCTTTGTGTGAAATATAACAAAGTCTAGGGCTGCTTTTGTATCCTGGTGGTCCAGCGGTTAGCGTTCCCCGGTCACAGTCATAGGCTTGTGGGCCGTGGGTTCGAATCCTGGCGGGTTGAGGTGTTGATTGTATGTAGAAGTCTGCGTGCTTTATTGGGCTAATGAAATATATATGGATCCTCGTGTTTCGAAGCCCGATTTGGTAAAACGTTACTCTGACCACCTAAGTGATACGGGAGGTCCCCATTAGAGGTTCACGGCGCCATAAGCTCGTTGAACAGGCTTTGTGTGAAATGTAACAAAGTCTAGGACTGCTTTTAGTATCCTGGTGGTCCAGCGGTTAGCGTTCCCCGGTCACAGTCATAGGCTTGTGGGCCGTGGGTTCGAATCCTGGCGGGTTGAGGTGTTGATTGTATGTAGAAGTCCGCGTGCTTTATTGGGCTAATGAAATATATATGGATCCTCGTGTTTCGAAGCCGGATTTGGTAAAACGTTACTCTGACCACCTAAGTGATACGGGTGGTCCCCATTAGAGGTTCACGGCGCCATAAGCTCGTTGAACAGGCTTTGTGTGAAATATAACAAAGTCTAGGACTGCTTTTAGTATCCTGGTGGTCCAGCGGTTAGCGTTCCCCGGTCACAGTCATAGGCTTGTGGGCCGTGGGTTCGAATCCTGGCGGGTTGAGGTGTTGATTGTATGTAGAAGTCCGCGTGCTTTATTGGGCTAATGAAATATATATGGATCCTCGTGTTTCGAAGCCGGATTTGGTAAAACGTTACTCTGACCACCTAAGTGATACGGGTGGTCCCCATTAGAGGTTCACGGCGCCATAAGCTCGTTGAACAGGCTTTGTGTGAAATATAACAAAGTCTAGGACTGCTTTTAGTATCCTGGTGGTCCAGCGGTTAGCGTTCCCCGGTCACAGTCATAGGCTTGTGGGCCGTGGGTTCGAATCCTGGCGGGTTGAGGTGTTGATTGTATGTAGAAGTCTGCGTGCTTTATTGGGCTAATGAAATATATATGGATCCTCGTGTTTCGAAGCCCGATTTGGTAAAACGTTACTCTGACCACCTAAGTGATACGGGAGGTCCCCATTAGAGGTTCACGGCGCCATAAGCTCGTTGAACAGGCTTTGTGTGAAATGTAACAAAGTCTAGGACTGCTTTTAGTATCCTGGTGGTCCAGCGGTTAGCGTTCCCCGGTCACAGTCATAGGCTTGTGGGCCGTGGGTTCGAATCCTGGCGGGTTGAGGTGTTGATTGTATGTAGAAGTCCGCTTGCTTTATTGGGCTAATGAAATATATATGGATCCTCGTGTTTCGAAGCCGGATTTGGTAAAACGTTACTCTGACCACCTAAGTGATACGGGTGGTCCCCATTAGAGGTTCACGGCGCCATAAGCTCGTTGAACAGGCTTTGTGTGAAATATAACAAAGTCTAGGACTGCTTTTAGTATCCTGGTGGTCCAGCGGTTAGCGTTCCCCGGTCACAGTCATAGGCTTGTGGGCCGTGGGTTCGAATCCTGGCGGGTTGAGGTGTTGATTGTATGTAGAAGTCCGCGTGCTTTATTGGGCTAATGAAATATATATATATATATATTTATATATATTTATTTATATATATATATATATATATATATATATATAAATATATATGTATATATATATATATTGTTACGACCGTGTCGTATTTTCCTTTTTTTTTTTATATAACATGCTTCCATGTTATTCCTGTAATGCTGTGTTGTATTCACTATTATATAATCTAATCACCTTACCCTGTGCTGTTAAGGTTTTAACTGTTATTTGTTCAAACCCATTTTGTATTGTAACCAGTATTCTTTGTTCTCTAACGACCATCTGCATCGTTAAAACGACCCACCGGCGGGTTTAGTGGCGGGAACCGACCTTATATATAGGACCCACCAACAGACGGAGTTAGTTCAGTCCTCTTGTCATACAGACCACATCCTTTTGAGTAACACTTGTTACTTATATTTAATTTATTTGTGTTGTTCATGTCGCCACCAATGTGGTATATCTATGTGAGTACCTATTTATGTCTCTGTTTGTGTCCATCAGTATTTGCTTAGTTGTATTCAAGTAATTCGGTGTTAACGTAATCCAATGCTTTATTTTTATTCTTTTGATGTTTCGATGTTTTGTATCACTTGTGTTTTAAAAGTTTCGATGGTGAATCAATTTGTTGTGACAGCCTACGAGGCTCTTTTTGTGTTCATATTTAATCAATTAAATGCTTAAAGGTTTACTTTACTTATTTTTATTCTCTTATAACTTACTTCACTTTTTGTTTGGTTACGCCTAGAGCCTGGAAATGTAAGTAAATTAAGAGACGGCGTAACAATATATATATATATATATATATGTATATATATATATATATATATATATATATATATATATATATATATATATATATATTCAGTCTACTGGGTTTATGTACGGATTAATTAACACAGGGCCACAGTGATTGAAGCCTACGGTCACGGGTCTTGGAGGTACGTCGTATAAGGAGCAGTCTTAATCTAGCAGAAGGCATGCAAAGTTATCAGGTTAATGGGGCATGAAGATGACCCATATTTCACCGAAACGTGACAGGAAATGATGTGATAAGCTGTGAATTCCTGTGTGGAACGTA
>CAUDMG010001319.1:187500-257500 GCA_958450375.1 Homarus gammarus
TTACATTTAAATATTATATGTCTGATGTGATAGACAAAAAAAACCAAAGTCATATTTGGATTCTGCACCCCAAATTTACTTAAAATCCGTTTAAAAACCTTGTGCCAGAAAAATTGTGTTGACCGATGTAATAATAACAACAACAACAATATTAATAATAACAACAACATTAATAACAACAATATTAATAATAATGATAATAATAATAATAATAATTATAATAATAATAATAATAATAATAATAGTAATAATGATAATGGTAATGATAATAATAATAGTAATAATAACAAGTGATCATGGGCCCTTCGTGCCCGGTGGTGAGTCCAGTGGAACAGTTTCCCGAGGCGTGAAAGTTCGAATGCTCGTGCTTGGCTAGCGCACAAGAGCTGTCCAGCAGAAAGCGTACAGCGACATCGTTTTCCAAATGGTCGTCCTTGTTATAATCATGGTCGTGTTTGTTATAATCATAGTCGTAGTTATGATCATAGTCGTGGTTGTTATAATCATAGTCATGGTTGTTATAATCATGGTCGTGAGTGTTATAATCATGGTCATGGATGTTATAATTATAGTCGTGGTTGTTATATTCATGGTCGTGGTTGCTATAATCATAGTCGTGGTTGTTATAATCAAGGTCGTGAGTGTTATAATCATGGTTGTGGTTGTTATAGTCATTTTGTGGTTGTTATACTCATAGTCGTGGTTGTTATATTCATGGTCGTGCTTGCTATATTCATGGTCGTGCTTGTTATAATCATAGTCGTGGTTGTTATAATCATTGTCGTGGTTATTATAATCATCGTCGTGGTTGTTATAATCATGGTTGTGGTTGTTATAATCATGGTGGTGGTTGCTATAATCATAGTCGTGGTTGTTATAATCAAGGTCGTGAGTGTTATAATCATGGTTGTGGTTGTTATAGTCATAGTCGTGGTTGTTATAATCATAGTCGTGGTTATTATATTCATGGTCGTGGTTGTTAAAATTATGGTCGTGCTTGTTATAATCATAAGTGTGGTTGTTATAATCATGGTCGTGGTTGATATCATTATAGTCGTGGTTGTTATAATCATGGTCGTGGTTGCTATAATCATGGTCGTGGTTGTTATGGCCGTGAGTGTTATAATCATGGTCGTGGTTGTTATAATCATGGTAGTGGTTGTATTAATCATGATCGTGGTTGTTATAATCATGGTCGTGGTAATTATATTCATGGTCGTGGTTATTATAATCATAGTTGTGGGTGTTATAATCACGTTCGTGGTTAATATAATCGTGGTCGTGGTTGTTATAATCATGGTCGTGATTGTTATAATCATATTCGTAGTTATGATCATAGTCGTGGTTGTTATAATCATGGTAGTGGTTGTTATAATCATGGTCGTGAGTGTTATAATCATGGTCGCTGTAGTTATAATCATAATTGTGGTTCTTATAATCATAGTAGTGGTTATGAACAAAGTCGTGGTTGTTATAATCACAGTCGTGGTTGTTATGGTCGTGAGTGTTATAATCATGGTCGTGGTTGTTATAATCATGGTCGTGGTTGTTATAATCAAAGTCGTGATTGTTATAATCATAGTCGTGGCTGTTATAATGATGGTCGTGGTTGCTATATTCATGGTCGTGCTTGGTATAATCATAGTCGTGGTTGTTATAATCATGGTCGTGGTTGTTATAATCATGGTCGTGGTTGTTATAATTATGGTCGTCGTTATGATCATAGTCGTGGTTGTTATAATCATAGCCGTAGTTGTTATAATCATGGTCGTGAGTGTTATAATCATGGTCGTGACTGTTATAATCATGGTCGTGGTTGTTAAAATCATGGTCGTTGTTGTTAAAATCATGGTCGTGGTTGTTATAATCATAGTCGTGGTTATGATCATAATCGTGGTTGCTATAATCATATTCGTGGTTGTTATAATCGTGGTCGTGGTTGTTGTAAATCATGGTCGTGGTTGTTATAACCATGGTCGTGGTTGTTATAATCTTGATCGTGGCTGTTACAATCATTGTCGTGGTTGTCATAATCATAGTCGTGGTTGTTAAAATCATGGTCGTGAGTGTTATAATCATGGATGTGGTTGCTATAATCATAGTGGTGGTTGTTATAATCATGGTCGTGGTTGTTATAATCATAGTCGTGGTTGTTATAATCATAGTCGTGGTTGCTATACTCATAGTCGTGGTTGTTATAATCATAGTCGTGGTTGTTATAATCATGGTCGTGAGTGTTATAATCATGGTTGTAGTTGTAATAGTCATAGTCGTGGTTGTTATAATAAAGACGTGGTTGTTATATTCATTGTCGTGCTTGCTATATTCATGGTCGTGGTGGTTATAATCATAGTCGTGGAGGTTATAATCATAGTCGTGGTTGTTATAATCATGGTCGTTATTGTTATAATCATGGTTGTGGTTGTTATAGTCATAGTCGTGGTTGTTATAATCATAGTCGTGGTTGTTATATTAATGGTCGTGCTTGCTATATTCATTGGTCGTGCTTGTTATAATCATAGTCGTGGTTGTTGTAATCATGGTCGTGAGTGTTATAACCATGATCGTGGTTGTTAAAATCATGGTAGTGTATGTTATAATCATGGACGTGGTTGATATAACTATGGTCATGTTTGGTATAATCATAGTCGTGGTTGTTATATTCATGGTCGTGCTTGCTATATTCATGGTCGTGCTTTTTATAATCATAGTCGTGGTTGTTATAATCATGGTCGTGGTTGTTATAATCATAGTCGTGGTTGTTATAATCATGGTCGTGGATGCTTTAATCATGGTTGTGGTTGTTATAATTATAATCGTGGTTGTTATAATCATGTGTATGGTTGTTGTAATCATGGTCGTGATTGTTATAATTATAGTCGTGGTTGTTACAATCATGGACGTGGTTGTTATAATCATGGTCGTGGTTGTTATAATCATATTCATAGTTGTTATAATCATGGTCGTGGTTGTTATAATTATAGTCGTGGTTGTTATAATCATGGTCGTGGTTGTTATAATCATGGTCGTGATTGTTATAATTATAGTCGTGGTTGTTATAA
Source organism: Homarus gammarus (assembly GCA_958450375.1). NCBI lineage: Eukaryota > Metazoa > Arthropoda > Malacostraca > Decapoda > Nephropidae > Homarus > Homarus gammarus. The sequence goes on from CAUDMG010001319.1 coordinate 190,563, forward strand.
TCATGGTCGTGGTTGTTATAATAATGGTCGTGGTTGATATATTCATGGTCGTGGTTGTTATAATCATGGTCGTGATTGTTATAATCATTGTCATAGTTGTTATAATCATGGTGGTGGTTGTCAAAATCATGGTCGTTGTTGTTATAATCATGGTCGTGAGTGTTATAATCATGGTTTTGGTTGTTAAAATCATGGTCGTGGTTGTTATAATAATGGTCGTGAGTGCTATAACCGTGGTCGTGGTTGTTAAAATCATGGTCGATGTTGTTATAAACATGGTCGTGGTTGATATAATCAAGGTCGTGGTTGTTATAATCATGGTCGTCGTTATGATGATAGTCGTGGTTGTTATAATCATGGTCGTGAGTGTTATAACCGTGGTCGTGGTTGTTAAAATCATGGTCGTTGTTGCTATAATCATGGTCATGGTTGATATAATCATGGTCGTGTTTGTTATACTCATGGTCGTGGTTGTCATAATCATGGTCGTGGTTGTTATAATCATAGTCGTGGCTATGATCATAAAAGTGGTTGTTATAATCATATTCGTAGTTGTTATAATCATGGTCGTGGTTGTTATAAATCTTGGTCGTTGTTGTTATAATCATGGTCGTGAGTGTTATAATCATGGTCGTTGTGGTTAAAATCATAGTCGTGGTTGTTATAATCAGGGTGGTGGTTGTTATAATCATGGTCGTGGTTGTTATAATCATGGTCGTGGTTGTTATAATCATGGTCGTGGTTGTTATAATTATGGTCGTCGTTATGATCATAGTCGTGGTTGTCATAATCATCGTCGTGGTTGTTATAATCATGGTCGTGAGTGTTATAATCATGGTCGTGGTTGTTAAAATCATAGTCATTGTTGTTATAATCATGGTCGTGAGTGTTATAATCACGGTTGAGATTGTTATAGTCATAATCGTGGTTGTTATAATCATAGTCGTGGGTTGTTATATTCATGGTCGTGCTTGCTATATTCATGGGCGTCCTTGTTATAATCATAGTCGTGGTTGTTATAATCACGGTCGTGGTTGCTTAAATAATGGTTGTGGTTGTTATAGTCATAGTCGTGGTTGTTATAATCATAGTCGTGGTTGTTATAATCATGGTCGTGGTTGTTATAATCATGGTCGTGTTTGTTATAATCATGGTCGTGGTTGTTATAATCATTGTCGTGGTTGTTATAATCATGGTCGTGGTTGTTATAATCATAGTCGTGGTTGTTATAATCATACTCGTTGTTGTTATATTCATGGTCGTTGTTGTTATAATCATAGTTGCGTTTGTTATAATCATGGTTATGGTTGTTATAATCATGGTCGTGGTTGTTATAATTATTGTCGTCGTTATGATCATAGTCGTGGTTGTTATAATCCAAGTCGTGGTTGTTATAATCATGGTCGTGAGTGTTATAATCATGGTCGTGGTTGTTAAAATCATGGTCGTTGTTGTAATAATCATAGATGCGGATGTTATAATCTAGGTCGAGGTTGTTATAATCATGGTCGTGGTTGTTATAATCATGGTCGTGATAATTATAATCATGGTCGTGGTTGTTAAAATCATGGTCGTGGTTGTTATAATCATGGTGGTGGTTGTTATAATCATCGTCGTGTTTGTTATAATCATAGTCGTGATTGTTATAATCTAGTCGTGGTTGTTATTTTAATGGTCGTGGTTGCTATATTCAATATCGTGGTTTGTATAATTTTGGTCGCGGTTGTTATAATCATGGTCGTGGTTGTTATAATCATGGTCGTGATTGTCATAATCATCGTCGTGGTTGTTAAAATCATGGTCGTTGTTGTTATAATCATGGTCGTGAGTGTTATAATCATGGTTGTGGTTGTTATAGTCATAATCGTGATTGTTATAATCATAGTCGTGGTTGTTATAATCATGGTCGTCGTTATGATCATAGTCGTGGTTGTTATAATCATGGTCGTGAGTGTTATAACCGTGGTCGTGGTTGTTAAAATCATGGTCGTTGTTGCTATAATCATGGTCGTGGTTGATATAATCATGGTCGTGTTTGTTATACCCATGGTCGTGGTTGTTATAATCATGGTCGTGGTTGTTATAATCATAGTCGTGGTTATGATCATAGTAGTGGTTGTTATAATCATATTCGTGGTTGTTATAATCATGGTCGTGGTTGTTATAAATCTTGGGCGTGAGTGTTATAATCATGGTCGTGGTTGTTAAAATCATGGTCGTTGTTGTTATAATCATGGTCGTGAGTGTTATAATCATGGTTGTGGTTGTTAGAGTCATAATCGTGGTTGTTATAATCATAGTCGTGGTTGTTATAATCATGGTCGTGGTTGTTATAATCATAGTCGTGGTTGCTATAATCATGGTCGTGGATGCTTTAATAATGGTTGTGGTTGTTATAGTCATAGTCGTGTTTGTTATAATCATAGTCGTGGTTGTTGTTATAATCATGGTCGTGGTTGCTTTAATCATGGTTGTGGTTGTTAAAATCATAGTCGTGGTTGTTATAATCATGGTTGTGGTTGCTTTAATCATGGTTTTGGTTGTCATAATCATGGTCGTGGTTGTGATAATTATATTCGTAGTTGTAATAATCATGGTCGTGGTTGTTATAATCATGGTCGTGATTGTTATAATTATTGTCGTGGTTGTTATAATCATGGTCGTGGTTGTTATAATCATATTCGTAGTTGTTATAATCATGGTCGTGGTTGTTATAATTTTAGTCGTGGTTGTTATAATCATGGTCGTGGTTGTTATAATCATAGTCGTGATTGTTATAATTATAGTCGTGGTTGTTATAATCATGGTCGTGGTTGTTATAATAATGGTCGTGGTTGATATATTCATGGTCGTGGTTGTTATAATCATAGTCGTGGTTGTTATAAGCATGGTCGTGTTTGATATAATCGTGGTCGTGGTTGTTATAATCATGGTCGTGATTGTTATAATCATTGTCATAGGTGTTATAATCATGGTCGTGGTTGTTAACATCATGGTCTTTGTTGTTATAATCATGGTCGTGAGTGTTATAATCATGGTTTTGGTTGTTAAAATCATGGTCGTGGTTGTTATAATCATGGTCGTGAGTGCTATAACCGTGGTCGTGGTTGTTAAAATCATGGTCGATGTTGTTATAATCATGGTCGTGGTTGATATAATCAAGGTCGTGGTTGTTATAATCATGGTTGTCGTTATGATCATAGTCGTGGTTGTTATAATCATGGTCGTGAGTGTTATAATCATGGTCGTGGTTGTTATAATCATGGTCGTCAGTTATTAATCATGGTCGTGGTTGTTATAATCATGGTCGTGAGTGTTATAATCATGGCGTGGTTGTTAAAATCATAGTCGTTGTTGTTATAATCACGGTCTTGGTTGCTTAAATAATGGTTGTGGTTGTTATAGTCATAGTCGTGGTTGTTATAATCATAGTCGTGGTTGTTATAATCATGGTCGTGGTTGTTATATTTCAAGGTCGTGTATGTTATAATCATGGTCGTGGTTGTTATAATCATTGTCGTGGTTGTTATAATCATGGTCGTGAGTGCCTTAACCGTGGTCGTGGTTGTTAAAATCATAGTCGTGGTTGTTATAATCATACTCGTGGTTATTATATTCATGGTCGTGGTTGTTATAATTATAGTCGTGCTTGTTATAATAATGATTGTGGTTGTTAATATCATGGTCGTTGTTGTTGTAATCATAGTTGCGGTTGTTATAATCATGGTTATGGCTGTTATAATCATGGTCGTGGTTGTTATAATTATGGTCGTCGTTATGATCATAGTCGTGGTTGTTATAATCATGGTCGTGGTTGTTATAATCATGGTGGTGGTTGTTATAATCATCGTCGTGTTTGTTATAATCATAGTCGTGATTGTTATAATCTAGTCGTGGTTGTTATTTTAATGGTCGTGGTTGCTATATTCATTATCGTGGTTTGTATAATTTTGGTCGCGGTTGTTATAATCATGGTCGTGGTTGTTATAATCATGGTCGTGGTTGCTATTATCATGGTCGTGGTTGATATAATTATGGTCGTCAATGCTATAACCGTGGTCGTGGTTGTTAAAAATCATGGTCGTTGTTGTTATAATCATGGTCGTTGTTGATATAATCATGGTCGTGGTTGTTTTAATCATGGTCGTCGTTATGATCATAGTCGTGGTTGTTATAATCTTGGTCGTGAGTGTTATAACCGTGGTCGTGGTTGTTAAAATCATGGTCGTTGTTGCTATAATCATGGTCGTGGTTGATATAATCATGGTCATGTTTGTTATACTCATGGTCGTGGTTGTTATAATCATGGTCGTGGTTGTTGTAATCATAGTCGTGGTTATGATCATAGTAGTGGTTGTTATAATCAAATTCGTGGTTGTTATAATCATGGTCGTGGTTGTTATAAATCTTGGTCGTGAGTGTTATAATCATTGTCGTGGTTGTTAAGATCATGGTCGTTGTTGTTATAATCATTGTCGTGAGTGTTATAATCATGGTTGTGGTTGTTATAGTCAATGTCGTGGATGTTATAATCAGGGTGGTGGTTGTTATAGTCATGGTTGTGGTTGTTATAATTATGGTCGTGGTGGTTATAATCATTGTTGTGGTTGTTATAATTATGGTCGTCGTTATGATCATTGTCGTGGTTATCATAGTCATCGTCGTGGTTGTTATAATCATGGTCGTGAGTGTTTTAATCATGGTCGTGGTTGTTAAAATCATGGGCGTTGTTGTTATAATCATGGTCGTGAGTGTTATAATCATGGTTGTGGTTGTTATAGTCATAATCGTGGTTGTTATAATCATAGTCGTTGTTTTTATATTCATGGTCGTGCTTGCTATATTCCGGGTCGTGCTTGTTATAATCATAGTTGTGTTTGTTATAATCATGGTCGTGGTTGTTATAATCATAGTCGTGGTTGATATAATCATGGTCGTGGTTGCTTTAATAATGGTTGTGGTTGTTATAGTCATAGTCGTGGTTGTTTTAATCATAGTCGTGGTTGTTATAATCATGGTCGTGGTTGTCATAATCATGGTCGTGGTTGTTATAATCATGGTCGTGGTTGTTAGTATCATTGTCGTGGTTGTTATAATCATGGTCGTGGTTGTTATAATCATAGTCGTGGTTGTTATAATCATAGTCGTGGTTGTTATATTCATGGTCGTGGTTGTTATACTTTTAGTCGTGGTTGTTATAATAATGGTAGTGGTTGTTAAAATCATGGTCGTTGTTGTTTTAATCATAGTTGCGGTTGCTATAATCTAGGTCGTGGTTGTTATAATCATGGTCGTGGTTGTTATAATCATGGTCGTGGTTTGTATAATCATGGTCGTGGTGTGTTGAATCATGGTCGTGGTTGTTATATTCAGGGTCTTGGTTGTTATAATCAGGGTCGTGGTTGTTATAATCATGGTTATGGTTGTTATAATCATGGTCGTGGTTGTTATAATTATGGTCGTCTTTATGATCATAGTCGTGGTTGTTATAATCCAAGTCGTGATTGTTATAATCATGGTCGTGAGTGTTATTATCATGGTCGTGGTTGTTAAAATCATGGTCATTGTTGTTATATCATAGTTGCGGTTGTTATAATCTAGGTCGTGGTTGTTATAATCATTGTCGTGGATGATATAATCATGGTCGTGGCAATTATAATCATGGTCGTGGTTGTTATAATCATGGTCGTGGTTGTTATAATCATGGTGGTGGTTGTTATAATCATGGTGGTGGTTGTTATAATCATGGTAGTGGTTGTTATAGTCATAGTCGTGGTTGTTTTAATCATAGTCGCGGTTGTTATATTAATGGTCGTGCTTGCTATATTCATTGGTCGTGCTTGTTATAATCATAGTCGTGGTTGTTATAATCATGGTCGTGGTTGTTATAATCATAGTCGTGGTTGTCATAATCAAATTCGGGGTTGTTATAATCATGGTTGTGGTTGTTATATTCATGGTCGTGGTTGTTATAATCATGGTAGTGGTTGTTATAATCATGGTCGTGGTTGTTATAGTCATGGTCGATGTTGCTATAATCATAGGCGTGGTTGTTATAATCATAGTCGTGGTTGTTATAATCATGGTCGTGAGTGTTATAATCATAGTTGTGGTTGTTATAGTCATAGTCGTGGTTGTCATAATCATCGTCGTGGTTGTTATAATCATTGTCGTGAGTGTTATAATCATGGTCGTGGTTGTTAAAATCATGGTCGTTGTTGTTATAATCATGGTCGTGAGTGTTATAATCATGGTTGTGGTTGTTATATTCATAATCGTGGTTGTTATAATCATAGTCGTGGTTGTTATAATCATGGTCGTGGTTGTTATAATCATAGTCGTGGTTGTTATAATCATGGTCGTGGTTGCTTTAATAATGGTTATGGTTGTTATAGTCATAGTCGTGGTTGTTATAATCATAGTCGTGGTTGTTATAATCATGGTCGTGCTTGCTTTAATCATACTTGTGGTTGTTATAATCATAGTCGTGGTTGCTATAATCATGGTTGTGGTTGCTTTAATCATGGTTGTGGTTGTTATAATTACAGTCGTGGTTGTTACAATCATGGTCGTTGTTGTTATAATCATGGTCGTGATTGTTATAATTATAGTCGAGGTTGTTAAAATCATGGTCATGGTTGTTATAATCATGGTCGTGGTTGTTATAATCATATTCGTAGTTGTTATAATCATGGTCGTGGTTGTTTTAATTATAGTCGTGGTTGTTATAATCATGGTCGTGGTTGTTATAATCATGGTCGTGATTGTTATAATTATAGTCGTGGTTGCTATATTCATGGTCGTGGTTGTTATAAGCATGGTCGTGGTTGATATAATCGTGGTCGTGGTTGATATAATCAAAGTCATAGTTGTTATAATCATGGTCGTGGTTGTTAAAATCATGGTCCTTGTTGTTATAATCATGGTCGTGAGTGTTATAATCATGGTCGTGGTTGTTAAAATCATGGTCGTTGTTGTTATAATCATGGTCGTCGTTATGATCATAGTCGTGGTTGTTATAATCATGGTCGTGAGTGCTATAACCGTGGTCATTGTTGTTAAAATCATGGTCGTTGTTGTTATAATCATGGTCGTGGTTGATATAATCATGGTCGTGGTTGTTATAATCATGGTCGGCGTTATGATCATAGTCGTGGTTGTTATAATCATGGTCGTGAGTGTTATAACCGTGGTCGTGGTTGTTAAAATCATGGTCGTTGTTGCTATAATCATGGACGTGGTTGATATAACCATGGTCATGTTTGTTATAATCATAGTCGTGGTTGTTATATTCATGGTCGTGCTTGCTATATTCATGGTCGTGCTTTTTATAATCATAGTCGTGGTTGTTATAATCATGGTCGTGGTTGTTATAATCATAGTCGTGGTTGTTATAATCATGGTCGTGGATGCTTTAATCATGGTTGTGGTTGTTATAATTATAGTCGTGGTTGTTATAATCATTGTCGTGGTTGTTATAATCATGGTCGTGATTGTTTTAATTATAGTCGTGGTTGTTACAATCATGGACGTGGTTGTTATAATCATGGTCGTGGTTGTTATAATTATATTCGTAGTTGTTATAATCATGGTCGTGGTTGTTATAATTATAGTCGTGGTTGTTATAATCATGGTCGTGGTTGTTATAATCATGGTCGTGATTGTAATAATTATAGTCGTGGTTGCTATAATCATGGTCGTGGTAGTTATAATAATGGTCGTGATTGATATATTCATGGTCGTGGTTGTTATAATCATAGTCGTGGTTGTTATAAGCATGGTCGTGGTTGATATAATCGTGGTCGTGGTTGTTATAATCATGGTCGTGATTGTTATAATCATTGTCATAGTTGTTATAATCATGGTCGTGGTTGTTAAAATGATGGTCGTTGTTGTTATGATCATGGTCGTGAGTGTTATAATCATGGCTGTGGTTGTTAAATTCATGGTCGTGGTTGTTATAATGATGGTCGTGAGTGCTATAACCGTGGTCGTGGTTGTTAAAATCATGGTCGATGTTGTTATAATCATGGTCGTGGTTTATATAATCATGGTCGTGGTTGTTATAATCATGGTCATCGTTATGATCATAGTTGTGGTTTTTATAATCATGGTCGTGAGTGTTATAACCGTGGTCCTGGATTGTTAAAATCATGGTCGTTGTTGCAATAATCATGGTCGTGGTTGATATAATCACGGTCGTGTTTGTTATACTCATGGTCGTGGTTGTCATAATCATGGTCGTGGTTGTTATAATCATAGTCGTGGTTATGATCATAGTAGTGGTTGTTATAATCATATTCGTGGTTGTTATAATCATGGTCGTGGTCGTTATAAATCTTGGTCGTTGTTGTTATAATCATGGTCGTGAGTGTTATAATCATGGTCGTGGTGGTTATAATCATAGTCGTGGTTGTTATAATCAGGGTGGTGGTTCTTATAATCATGGTCGTGGTTGTTATAATCATGGTCGTGGTTGTTATAATCATGGTCGTCGTTGTTATAATTATGGTCGTCGTTATGATCATAGTCGTGGTTGTCATAATCATCGTCGTGGTTGTTATAATCATTGTCGTGAGTGTTATAATCATGGTCGTGGTTGTTAAAATCATAGTCGTTGTTGTTATAGTCATGGTCGTGAGTGTTATAATAATGGTTGTGGTTGTTATAGTCATAATCGTGGTTGTTATAATCATAGTCGTGGGTTGCTATATTCATTGTCGTGCTTGCTATATTCATGGTCGTCCTTGTTATAATCATAGTCGTGGTTGCTATAATCACGGTCGTGGTTGCGTAAATAATGGTTGTGGTTGTTATAGTCATAGTCGTGGTTGTTATAATCATAGTCGTGGTTGTTATAATCTTGGTCGTGGTTGTTATAATCATGGTCGTGTTTGCTATAATCATTATCGTGGTTGTTATAATCATTATCGTGGTTGTTATAATCATGGTCGTGGTTGTTATAATCATGGTCGTGGTTGCTATAATCATGGTCGTGTTTGTTATAATCATGGTAGTGGTTGTTATAATCATTATCGTGGTTGTTATAATCATGGTCGTGGTTGTTATAATCATAGTCGTGGTTGTTATAATCATACTCGTGGTTGTTATATTCATGGCCGTGGTTATTATAATTATAGTCGTGCTTGTTATAATAATAATTGTGGTTGTTAAAATCATGGTCGTTGTTGTTATAATCATAGTTGCGGTTGTAATAATCATGGTTATGGTTGTTATAATCATGGTCGTGGTTGTTATAATTATGGTCGTCGTTATGATCATAGTCGTGGTTGTTATAATCCAAGTCGTGGTTGTTATAATCATGGTCGTGAGTGTTATAATCATGGTCGTGGTTTTTTAAATCATGGTCGTTGTTGTAATAATCATAGTTGCGGTTGTTATAATCTAGGTAGTGGTTGATATAATCATGGTCGTGGTTGTTATAATCATGGTCGTGGTAATTATAATCATGGTTGTGGTTGTTATAATCATGGTCGTGGTTGTTATAATCATGGTCGTGGTTGCTATAATCATGGTGGTGGTTGTTATAATCATAGTCGTGAAAGTTATAATCTAGTCATGGTTGTTATTTTAATGGTCGTGGTTGTTATAATCATGGTCGCTGTTGTTATAATTATGGTCGTGGTTTGTATAATCATGGTCGTAGTGTGTTTAATCATGGTCGTGGTTGTTATATTCAGGGGTCTTGGTTGTTATAATCAGGGTCGTGGTTGTTATAATCATGGTTATGGTTCTTATAATCATGGTCGTGGTTGCTATAATTATGGTCGTCGTTATGATCATAGTCGTGGTTGTTATAATCCAAGTGGTGATTGTTATAATTATGGTCGTGAGTGCTATAATCATGGTCGTGGTAGTTAAAATCATGGTCGCTGTTTTTATATCATAGTTGCGGTTGTTATAAGCTAGGTCGTGGTTGTTATAATCATGGTAGTGGATGTTATAATCATGGTCGTGGCAATTATAATCATGGTCGAGGTTGTTATAATCATCGTCGTGGTTGTTATAATCATGGTCGTGGTTGTTATAATCATGGTGGTGGTTGTTATAATTATCGTCGTGGTTGTTATAATCATAGTCGTGATTGTTATAATCATAGTCGTGGTTGATATTTTAATGGTCGTGGGTGCTATATTCATGGTCGTGGTTTGTATAATCATGGTCGTGGTTGTTATAATCATGGTCGTGGTTGTTATAATCATGGTCGTGGTTGTTATTATCATAGTTGTGATTGTTATAATCTTGGTCGTGGTTGTTATAATCATGGTCGTGGTTGTTATAATCATGGTCGTGGTTATTATAATCATAGTCGTGGTTGTCATAATCATCGTCGTGGTTGTTATAATCATGGTCGTGAGTGTTATAATCATGGTCGTGGTTGTTAAAATCATAGTCGTTGTTGTTATAATCATGGTCGTGAGTGTTATAATCATGGTTGTGGTTGTTATAGTCATAATCGTGGTTGTTATAATCATAGTCGTGGGTTGTTATATTCATGGTCGTGCTTGCTATATTCATGGTCGTCCTTGTTATAATCATAGTCGTGGTTGTTATAATCACGGTCGTGGTTGCTTAAATAATGGTTGTGGTTGTTATAGTCATAGTCGTGGTTGTTATAATCATAGTCGTGGTTGTTATAATCATGGTCGTGGTTGTTATAATCATGGTCGTGTTTGTTATAATCATTATCGTGGTTGTTATAATCATTTTCGTGGTTGTTATAATCATGGTCGTGGTTGTTATAATCATGGTCGTGGCTGTTATAATCATGGTCGTGTTTGTTATAATCATGGTAGTAGTTGTTATAATCATTATCGTGGTTGTTATAATCATGGTCGTGGTTGTTATAATCATAGTCGTTGTTGTTATAATCATACTCGTGGTTGTTATATTCATGGCCGTGGTTGTAATAATTATAGCCGTGCTTGTTATAATAATGATTGTGGTTGTTAAAATCATGGTCGTTGTTGTTATAATCATAGTTGCGGTTGTTATAATCATGTTTATGGTTGTTATAATCATGGTCGTGGTTGTTATAATTATGGTCGTCGTTATGATCATAGTCGTGGTTGTTATAATCCAAGTCGTGGTTGTTATAATCATGGTCGTGAGTGCTATAATCATGGTCGTGGTTTTTAAAATCATGGTCGTTGTTGTAATAATCATAGTTGCGGTTGTTATAATCTAGGTAGTGGTTGATATAATCATGGTAGTGGTTGTTATAATCATGGTCGTGGTAATTATAATCATGGTTGTGGTTGTTATAATCATGGTCGTGGTTGTTATAATCATGGTCGTGGTTGTTATAATCATGGTGGTGGTTGTTATAATCATAGTCGTGAAAGTTATAATCTAGTCGTGGTTGTTATTTTAATGGTCGTGGTTGTTATAATCATGGTCGCTGTTGTTATAATTATGGTCGTGGTTTGTATAGTCATGGTCGTGGTGTGTTTAATCATGGTCGTGGTTGTTATATTCAGGGTCTTGGTTGTTATAATCAGGGTCGTGGTTGTTATAATCATGGTTATGGTTCTTTTAAACATGGTCGTGGTTGTTATAATTATGGTCGTCGTTATGATCATAGTCGTGGTTGTTATAATCCAAGTCGTGATTGTTATAATTATGGTCGTGAGTGTTATAATCATGGTCGTGGTTGTTAAAATCATGGTCGCTGTTTTTATATCATAGTTGCGGTTGTTATAATCTAGGTCGTGGTTGTCATAATCATGGTAGTGGATGTTTTAATCATGGTCGTGGCAATTATAATCATGGTCGAGGTTGTTATAATCATGGTCGTGGTTGTTATAATCATGGTCGTGGTTGTTATAATCATGGTGGTGGTTGTTATAATCATGGTCGTGGTTGTTATAATCATGGTCGTGTTTGTTATAATCATGGTAGTGGTTGTTATAATCACTATCGTGGTTGTTATAATCATGGTCGTGGTTGTTATAATCATAGTCGTGGTTGTTATAATCATACTCGTGGTTGTTATATTCATGGCCGTGGTTGTTATAATTATAGTCGTGCTTGTTATAATAATGATTGTGGTTGTTAAAATCATGGTCGTTGTTGTTATAATCATAGTTGCGGTTGTTATAATCATGGTTATGGTTGCTATACTCATGGTCGTGGTTGTTATAATTATGGTCGTCGTTATGATCATAGTCGTGGTTGTTATAATCATGGTCGTGGTTGTTATAATCATGGTCGTGGTTGTTATAATCATGGTGGTGGTTGTTATAATCATAGTCGTGAAAGTTATAATCTAGTCGTGGTTGTTATTTTAATGGTCGTGGTTGTTATAATCATGGTCGCTGTTGTTATAATTATGGTCGTGGTTTGTATAATCATGGTCGTGGTGTGTTTAATCATAGTTGCGGTTGTTATAATCATGTTTATGGTTGTTATAAACATGGTCGTGGTTGTTATAATTATGGTCGTCGTTATGATCATAGTCGTGGTTGTTATAATCCAAGTCGTGATTGTTATAATTATGGTCGTGAGTGTTATGATCATGGTCGTGGTTGTTAAAATCATGGTCGCTGTTTTTATATCATAGTTGCGGTTGTTATAATCTTGGTCGTGGTTGTTATAATCATGGTAGTGGATGTTTTAATCATGGTCGTGGCAATTATAATCATGGTCGAGGTTGTTATAATCATGGTCGTGGTTGTTATAATCATGGTCGTGGTTGTTATAATCATGGTGGTGGTTGTTATAATCATCGTCGTGGTTGTTATAATCATAGTCGTTATTGTTATAATCATAGTCGTGGTTGTTATTTTAATGGTCGTGGGTGCTATATTCATGGTCGTGGTTTGTATAATCATGGTCGTGGTTGTTATAATCATGGTCGTGGTTGTTATAATCATGGTCTTGGTTGTTATTATCATAGTTGTGATTGTTATAATCTTGGTCGTGGTTGTTATAATCATGGTCGTAGTTGTTATAATCATGGTCGTGGTTATTATAATCATGGTCGTGGATGTTATAATCATGGTCGTGAGTGTTATAATCATGGTCGTGAGTGTTATAATCATGGTTGTGGTTGTTATAGTCATAATCGTTGTTGTTATAATCATAGTCGTGGTTGCTATAATCATAGTCGTGGTTGTTATAATCATGGTCATGAGTGTTATAACCATGGTTGTGGTTGTTATAGTCATAGTCGTGTTTGTTATTTTAAGTCGTTGTTGTTATATTCATGGTCGTGCTTGCTATATTCATGGTCGTGCTTGTTATAATCATAGTCGTGGTTGTTATAATCATAGACGTGGTTGTTATTTTCATGGTCGTGCTTGCTATATTCATGGTCGTGCTTGTAATAATCATAGTCGTCGTTGTTATAATCATGGTCGTGGGTGTTATAATCATAGTCATGGTTATGGTCGTGGTTGTTATAATCATGGTTGTGGTTGTTATATTCATGGTCGTGGTTGTTATAATCATGGTCATAGTTGTTATAATCATGGAAGTGGTTGTTATAGTCATGGTCGATGTTGCTATAATCAAAGTCGTGGTTGTTATAATCATAGTCGTGGATGTTATAATCATGGTCGTGAGTATTATAATCATGGTCGTGGTTGTCATAGTCATAGTCGTGTTTGTTATAATCATAGTCGTGGTTGTTATGTTCATGATCGTGCTTGCTATATTCATGGTCGTGCTTGTTATAATCATAGTCGTGGTTGTTATAATCATGGTCGTGGTTGTTATAACCATAGTCGTGGTTGTTATAATCATGGTCGTGGTTGCTTCAATCATGGTTGTGGTTGTTATAATCATGGTCGTGGTTGTTATAATCACATTCGTGGTTGTTATAATCATGGTCGTGGTTGTTATAATCATATTCGTAGTTGTTATAATCATGGTCGTGGTTGTTATAATTATAGTCGTGGTTGTTATAATCGTGGTCGTGGTTGTTATAATCATGGTCGCGGTTGTTATAATTATTGTCGTGGTTGTTATAATCATGGTCGTGGTTGTTATAATCATGGTCGCGGTTGTTATATTCATGGTCGTGGTTTTTATAATCATAGTCGTGGTTGTTATAATCATGGTCATGGTTGATGTAATCGTGGTCGTGGTTGTTATAATCATGGTCGTGAGTGTTATAATCATATTCGTAGTTGTTATAATCATGGTCGTGGTTGTTATAATCATGGTCGTGGTTGTTATAACCATAGTCGTAGTTGTTATAATCATGGTCGTGGTTGTTATAATCATGGTCGCTGTTGTTATAATTATGGTCGTCGTTATGATCATAGTCGTGGTTGTTATAATCATAGTCGTGGTGGTTATAATCATAGCAGTGGTTGTTATAATCATTGTCGTGAGTGCCATAATCATGGTCGTGGTTGTTAAAATCATGGTCGTTATTGTTATAATTATGGTCGTGGTTGTCAAAATCATGGTCGTGGTTTGTATAATCATGGTCGTGGTTATTATAATCAGGGTCGTTGTATTTATAATCATGGTCGTGTTGTTATAATCATGGTCGTGGTTGTTATAATCAGAGTCGTGGTTGTTATAATCATGGTCGTGAGTGTTATAATCATGGTCGTGGTTGCTAAACTCATGGTCGTTGTTGTTATAATCATAGTTGTGGTTGGTATAATCTAGGTCGTGGTTGTTATGATCATGGTCGTGGTTGTTATAATCGTGGTCGTGGTTATTATAATCATGGTCGTGGGTGATAAAATCATGGTCGTGGTTGTTATAATCATTACCGTGGGTATTATAATCATAGTTGTGATTGTTATTATCATGGTCGTCAGTGTTATAATCATGGTTGTGGTTGTTATCTTCATAATCGTGGTTGTTATAATCATAGTCGTGGTTGTTATATTCATGGTCGTGCTTGCTATATTCATGGTCGCGCTTGTTATAATCATAGTCGTGTTTGTTATAATCATGGTCGTGGTTGTTATAATCTTAGTCGTGGTTGTTATAATCATAGTCGTGGTTGTTATAATCATAGTCGTGGTTGCCATAATCATGGTCATGAGTGTTATAATCATGGTTGTGGTTGTTATAGTCATAGTCGTGTTTCTTATAATAAAGTCGTTGTTGTTATATTCATGGTAGTGCTTGCTATATTCATGGTCGTGCTTGTTATAATCATAGTCGTGGTTGTTATAATCATAGACGTGGTTGTTAGAATCATGGTGGTGAGTTTTATAATGATGGTTGTGGTTGTTACAGTCATAGTCGTGGTTGTCATAATCACTGTCGTGGTTGTTATTTTCATGGTCGTGCTTGCTATATTCATCGTCGTGCTTGTTATAATCATAGGCGTGGTTGTTAAAATCATGGTCGTGGTTGTTATAATCATAGTCATGGTTGTTATAATTATGGTCGTGGTTGTTATAATCATGGTTGTGGTTGTTATATTCATGGTCGTGGTTGTTATAATCATGGTCATGGTTGTTATAATCATGGTCGTGGTTGTTATAGTAATGGTCGATGTTGCTATAATCAATGTCGTGGTTGTTATAATCATAGTCGTGGTTGTTATAATCATGGTCGTGAGTGTTATAATCATAGTCGTGGTTGTTATAATCATGGTCGTGGTTGTTACAACCATAGTCGTGGTTGTTATATTCATCATCGTGCTTCCTATATTCATGGTCGTGCTTGTTATAATCATAGTCGTGGTTGTTATAAGCATGGTCGTGGTTGTCATAGCCATAGTCGTGGTTGTTATAATCATGGTCGTGGTTGCTTCAATCATGGTTGTGGTTGTTATAATCATGGTTGTGGTTGTTATAATCATAGTCGTAGTGGTTATAATCATGCTCGTGGTTGTTATAATCATGGTCGCTGTTGTTGTAATTATGGTCGTCGTTATGATCATTGTCGTGGTTGTTATAATCATAGTCGTGGTTGTTATAATCATAGTCGTGGTTGTTATAATCATGGTCGTGGTTGTTATAACCATAGTCGTGGTTGTTATAATCATATTCGTAGTTGTTATAATCATTGTCGTGGTTTTTATAATCATGGTCGTGGTTGTTATAATCATAGTCGTAGTTGTTATAATCATGCTCGTGGTTGTTATAATCATGGTCGCTGTTGTTATAATCATGGTCGTCGTTATGATCATAGTCGTGGTTGTTATAATCATAGTCGTGGTTGTTATAATCATAGTAGTGGTTGTTATAATCATGGTCGTGAGTGTTATAATCATGGTCGCGGTTGTTAAAATCATGGTCGTTATTGTTATAATCATGGTCGTGGTTGTCATAATCATGGTCGTGGTTTGTATAATCATGGTCGTGGTTGCTATAATAAGGGTCGTGGTTTTTATAATCATGGTCGTGTTGTTATAATCATGGTCGTGAGTGTTATAACCATGGTCGTGATTGTTAAAATCATGGTCGTTGTTGTTATAATCATGGTCCTGGTTGTTAAAATCATGGTATTGTTTGTTATACTCATGGTCGTGGTTGTTATATTCATAGTCGTGGTTGTTATATTCATGGTCGTGGATGTTATACTTATAGTCGTGGTTGTTATAATAATGGTTGTGGTTGTTAAAATCATGGTCGTTGTTGTTGTAATCATAGTTGCGGTTGTTATAATCTAGATCGTGGTTGTTATAATCATGGTCGTGGTTGTTATAATCATGGTCGTGGTTTGTATAATCATGGTCGTGGTGTGTTTGATCATGGTCGTGGTTGTTATATTCAGGGTCGTGGTTGTTATAATTAGGGTCGTGGTTGTTATAATCATGGTTATGGTTGCTATAATCATGGTCGTGGTTGTTCTAATTATGGTCGTCGTTATGATCATAGTCGTGGTTGTTGTAATCCAAGTCGTGATTGTTATAATCATGGTCGTGAGTGCTATAATCATGGTCGTGGTTGTTAAAATCATGGTCGTTGTTGTTGTATCATATTTGCGGTTGTTATAATCATATTCGTGGTTGTTATATTCATGTTCGTGTGTGTTATAATCATGGTCATGGTTGCTAAAATCATGGTCGTTGCTGTTATAATCATGGTCGTGGTTGTTATAATCATGGTCGTGGATTGTATAATCATGGTCGTGGTTGTTATAATTAGGGTCGTGGTTGTTATAATCATGGTCGTGGTTGTTATAATCATGTTCGTGGTTGTTATAATCATCTTCGTGGTTGTTATAATTATGGTCGTCGAAATGATCATAGTCGTGGTTGTCATAATCGTAGTCGTGGTTGTTATAATCATGGTCGTGAGAGTTATAATCATGGTCGTGGTTGCTAAAATCATGGTCGTGTTGTTATAATCATGGTCGTGGTTGTTATAATCATAGTTGTGGTTCATATAATCTAGGTCGTGGTTTTTATAATCATGGTCGTGGTTGTTATAATCATGGTCGTGGTTATTATAATCATGGTCGTGGTTGTTATAATCATAGTGGTGGTTGTTATAATCATGGTCGTGGTTGTTATAATCATGGTCAAGGTTGTTATAATCATGATCGTGGTTGTTATAATCATGGTTGTGGTTGTTATAATCATGGTCGTGGTTGTTATAATCATAGTCGTGGTTGTTATAATCATAGTCGTGGTTGTTATATTCATGGTCGTGTTTCTTATAATTATAGGCGTGGTTGTTATAATAGTGGTTGTGGTTGTTATAATAATGGTTGTGGTTGTTATAATCATGGTCTTTGTTGTTATAATTATGGTCTTGGTTGTCATAATCATGGTCGTGGTTTGTATAATCATGGTCGTGGTTTGTATAATCATGGTCGTGGTTGTTATAATCAGGGTCGTGGTTGTTATAATCATGGTCGTGGTTTGTATAATCAAGGTCGTGGTTGTTATAATCATGGACATGGTTGTTATAATTATGGTCGTCGTTTTGATCAGAATCGTGGTTGTTGTAATCATAGTCGTGGTTGTTATAATCATGGTCGTGCGTGTTATAATCATGGTCGTGGTTGTTAAAATCATGGTCGTTGTTGTTATAATCATAGTTGTGGTTGTTATAATCTAGGTCGTGGTTGTTATAATCATGTTCGTGGTTGTTATAATCATGGTCGTGGTTATTATAATCATGGTCGTGGGTGTTATAATCATGGTCGTGGTTGTTATAATCATGGTCGTGGGTATTATTATCATAGTTGTGGTTGTTAATATCATGGTCGTGAGTGTTATAATCATGGTTGTGGTTGTTATAGTCATAGTCGTGACTGTTATAATAAAGTCGTGATTGTTATATTCATTGTCGTGCTTGCTATATTCATGGTCGTGCTTGTTATAATCAGTAGACGTGGTTGTTAGAATCATGGTCGTGAGTTTTATAATCATGGTTGTGGTTGTTACAGTCATAGTCGTGGTTGTTATAATCATAGACGTGGTTGTTATATTTATGGTCGTGCTTGCTATATTCATGGTCGTGATTGTTATAATCATAGTCGTGGTTGTTATAATCACGATCGTGGTTGTTTTAATCATAGTCATGGTTGTTATAATTATGGTCGTGGTTGTTAAAATCATGGTTGTGGTTGTTATATTCATGGTCGTCGTTGTTATAATCATGGTCATGGTTGCTATAATCATGGTCGTGGTTTTTATAGTCATGGTCGATGTTGCTATAATCATAGTCGTGGTTGTTATAATCATAGTCGTGGTTGTTATAATCATGGTCGTGAGTGTTATAATCATGGTTGTGTTTGTTATATTCATGGTCGCGCTTGCTCTATTCATGGTCGCGGTTGTTATAATTATTGTCGTGGTTGTTATAATCATGGTCGTGGTTGTTATAATCATGGTCGTGGTTGTTATATTCATGGTCGATGTTGCTATAATCATAGTCGTGGTTGTTATAATCATAGTCCTGGTTGTTATAATCATGGACGTGAGTGTTATAATCATGGTTGTGTTTGTTATATTCATGGTCGTGCTTGCTATATTCATGGTCGCGGTTGTTATAATTATTGTCGTGGTTGTTATAATCATGGTCGTGGTTGTTATAATCTTGGTCATGGTTGATGTAATCGTTGTCGTGGTTGTTATAATCATGGTCGTGATTGTTATAATCATATTCATAGATGTTATAATCATGGTCGTGGTTGTTATAATCATGGTCGTGGTTGTTATAATCATAGTCTTAGTTCTTATAATCATGGTCGTGGTGGTTATAATCATGGTCGCGGTTGTTATAATTATGGTCGTGGTTGTTATAATTATGGTCGTCGTTATGATCATAGTCGTGGTTGTTATAATCATGGTCGTGAGTGTTATAATCATGGTCGTGGTTGTTATAATCATGGTCGTGTTTGTTATAATCATGGTCGTGGTTGTTATAATTATGGTCGTCGTTATGATCATATTCGTGGTTGTTATAATCATAGTAGTTGTTGTTATAGTCATGGTCGTTATTGTTATAATCATGGTCGTGGTTGTTATTATCATGGTCGTGGTTTGTATAATCATGGTCGTGAGTGTTATAATCATGGTGGTGGTTATTAAAATCATGGTCGTGTTGTTATAATTATGGTCGTGGTTGTTATAATCATGGTTGTGGTTGTTATATTCATGGTCGTGGTTGTTATAATCATGGTCATGGTTGTTATAATCATGGTCGTGGTTGTTATAGTCATGGTCGATGTTGCTATAATCATAGTCGTGCTTATTATAATCATGGTCGTGGTTGTTATAATCATGGTCGTGGCTGTTATAATCCTGGTCGTGGCTGTTATAACCATAGGTGTGGTTGTTATAATCATGGTCGTGGGTGATATAATCATGGACGTGGTTGTTATAATCATAGTCGTGGTTGTTATAGTCATAGTAGTGGTTGTTATAATCATGGTCATGAGTGTTATAATCATGGTCGTGGTTGTTATAATCACATTCGTGGTTGTTATAATCACGGTCGTGGTTGTTATAATACTATTCGTAGTTGTTATAATCATGGTCGTGGTTGTTATAATTATAGTCATGGTTGTTATAACCGTGGTCGTGGTTGTTATAATCATGGTCGCGGTTGTTATAATTATTGTCGTAGTTGTTATAATTATGATCGTGGTTGTTATATTCATGGTCATGGTTGATGTAATCGTGGTCGTGGTTTTTATAATCATGGTCGTGATTGTTATAATCATATTCGTACTTGTTTTAATTATGGTCGTGGTTGTTATAATCATGGTCGTGGTTGTTATAATCATAGTCGTAGTTGTTATAATCATGCTCATGGTTGTTATAATCATGTTCGCTGTTGTTATAATTATGGTCGTCGTTATGATCATAGTCGTGGTTGTTATAATCATAGTCGTGGTTGTTATAATCATAGTAGTGGTTGCTATAATCATTTGTCGTGAGAGTTATAATCATGGTCGGGGTTGTTAAAATCATGGTCGTTATTGTTATAATCATGGTCGTGGTTGTCATAATCATGGTCGTGGTTTGTATAATCATGGTCGTGGTTGTTATAATCAAGGTAGTGTTTTTATAATCATGGTCGTGTTTTTATAATCATAGTTGTGGTTCTTATAATCTAGGTCGTTGTTGTTATTATCATGGTCGTGGTTCTTATAATCATGGTCGTGGTTATTATAATCATGTTCGTGGTTGTTATAATCATGGGCGTGGTTGTTATGATCATATTCGAGGTTGTTATAATCATGGTCGAGGTTGTTATAATCATGGTCGTGGTTATTATAATCAAGGTTGTGGTTGTTATAATCATGGTCGTGGTTGTTATAATCATTGTCGTCGTTGTTATAATCATAGTCGTAGTTGTTATATTCATGGTCGTGAGAGTTATAGTCATGGTCGTAGTTGTTAAAATAATGGTTGTCATTGTTATAATCATGGTCGTGGTTGTTATAATCGTGGTCGTGGTTTGTATAATCATGGTCGTAGTTGTTAAAATAATGGTTGTCATTGTTATAATCATCTTCGTGGTTGTTATAATTATGGTCGTCGTTATGATCATAGTGGTGGCTGTCATAATCATAGTCGTGGTTGTTATAATCATGGTCGTGAGAGTTATAATCATGGTCGTGGTTGCTAAAATCATGGTCGTGTTGTTATAATCATGGTCGTGGTTGTTATAATCATAGTTGTGGTTCTTATAATTTAGGTCGTGGTTTTTATAATCATGGTCGTGGTTGTTATAATCATGGTCGTGGTTATTATAATCATGGTCGAGGTTGTTATAATCATGATCGTGGTTGTTATAATCATGGTTGTGGCTGTTATAATCATGGTCGTGGTTGTCAAAATCATAGTCGTGGTTGTTATAATCATAGTCGTGGGTGTTATATTCATGGTCGTGTTTCTTATACTTATAGTCGTGGTTGTATAGTCATGGTTGTGGTTGTTACAATCATGGTCGTTGTTGTTATAATTATGGTCTTGGTTGTTATAATCATGGTCGTGATTTGTATAATCATGGTCGTGGTTTGTATAATCATGGTCGTGGTTATTATAATCAGGGTCGTTGTATTTATAATCATGGTCGTGTTGTTATAATCATGGTCGTGGTTGTTATAATCAGAGTCGTGGTTGTTATAATCATGGTCGTGAGTGTTATAATCATGGTCGTGGTTGCTAAACTCATGGTCGTTGTTGTTATAATCATAGTTGTGGTTGGTATAATCTAGGTCGTGGTTGTTATGATCATGGTCGTGGTTGTTATAATCGTGGTCGTGGTTATTATAATCATGGTCGTGGGTGATAAAATCATGGTTGTGGTTGTTACAGTCATAGTCGTGGTTGTCATAATCACTGTCGTGGTTGTTATTTTCATGGTCGTGCTTGCTATATTCATCGTCGTGCTTGTTATAATCATAGGCGTGGTTGTTAAAATCATGGTCGTGGTTGTTATAATCATAGTCATGGTTGTTATAATTATGGTCGTCAGTGTTATAATCATGGTCGTGGTTGTTATTATCATGGTCGTGGTTTGTATAATCATGGTCGTGAGTGTTATAATCATGGTGGTGGTTATTAAAATCATGGTCGTGTTGTTATAATTATGGTCGTGGTTGTTATAATCATGGTTGTGGTTGTTATATTCATGGTCGTGGTTGTTATAATCATGGTCATGGTTGTTATAATCATGGTCGTGGTTGTTATAGTCATGGTCGATGTTGCTATAATCATAGTCGTGCTTATTATAATCATGGTCGTGGTTGTTATAATCATGGTCGTGGCTGTTATAATCCTGGTCGTGGCTGTTATAACCATAGGTGTGGTTGTTATAATCATGGTCGTGGGTGATATAATCATGGACGTGGTTGTTATAATCATAGTCGTGGTTGTTATAGTCATAGTAGTGGTTGTTATAATCATGGTCATGAGTGTTATAATCATGGTCGTGGTTGTTATAATCACATTCGTGGTTGTTATAATCACGGTCGTGGTTGTTATAATACTATTCGTAGTTGTTATAATCATGGTCGTGGTTGTTATAATTATAGTCATGGTTGTTATAACCGTGGTCGTGGTTGTTATAATCATGGTCGCGGTTGTTATAATTATTGTCGTAGTTGTTATAATTATGATCGTGGTTGTTATATTCATGGTCATGGTTGATGTAATCGTGGTCGTGGTTGTTATAATCATGGTCGTGTTTGTTATAATCATATTCGTTCTTGTTATAATTATGGTCGTGGTTGTTATAATCATGGTCGTGGTTGTTATAATCATAGTCGTAGTTGTTATAATCATGCTCATGGTTGTTATAATCATGTTCGCTGTTGTTATAATTATGGTCGTCGTTATGATCATAGTCGTGGTTGTTATAATCATAGTCGTGGTTGTTATAATCATAGTAGTGGTTGCTATAATCATTTGTCGTGAGAGTTATAATCATGGTCGGGTTGTTAAAATCATGGTCGTTATTGTTATAATCATGGTCGTGGTTGTCATAATCATGGTCGTGGTTTGTATAATCATGGTCGTGGTTGTTATAATCAAGGTAGTGGTTTTATAATCATGGTCGTGGTTTTATAATCATAGTTGTGGTTCTTATAATCTAGGTCGTTGTTGTTATTATCATGGTCGTGGTTCTTATAATCATGGTCGTGGTTATTATAATCATGTTCGTGGTTGTTATAATCATGGTCGTGGTTGTTATGATCATATTCGAGGTTGTTATAATCATGGTCGAGGTTGTTATAATCATGGTCGTGGTTATTATAATCAAGGTTGTGGTTGTTATAATCATGGTCGTGGTTGTTATAATCATTGTCGTCGTTGTTATAATCATAGTCGTAGTTGTTATATTCATGGTCGTGAGAGTTATAGTCATGGTCGTAGTTGTTAAAATAATGGTTGTCATTGTTATAATCATGGTCGTGGTTGTTATAATCATGGTCGTGGTTGTTATAATCATGATCGTGGTTGTTATAATCATGGTTGTCATTGTTATAATCATTTTCGTGGTTGTTATAATTATGGTCGTCGTTATGATCATAGTGGTGGCTGTCATAATCATAGTCGTGGTTGTTATAATCATGGTCGTGGTTGTTATAATCATGGTCGTGGTTGCTATAATCATGGTCGTGTTGTTATAATCATGGTCGTGGTTGTTATAATCATAGTTGTGGTTCTTATAATCTAGGTCGTGGTTGTTATAATCATGGTCGTGGTTGTTATAATCATAGTCGTGGTTGTTATAATCATGGTCGTGGTTGTTATAATCATAATCGTGGTCGTCATAATCATGGTGGTGGCTGTTATAATCATGGTCGTGGTTGTCATAATCATAGTCGTGGTTGTTATAATCATAGTCGTGGTTGTTATATTCATGGTCGTGTTTCTTATACTTATAGTCGTGGTTGTATAGTCATGGTTGTGGTTGTTACAATCATGGTCGTTGTTGTTATAATTATGGTCTTGGTTGTTATAATCATGGTCGTGATTTGTATAATCATGGTCGTGGTTTGTATAATCATGGTCGTGGTTATTATAATCAGGGTCGTTGTATTTATAATCATGGTCGTGTTGTTATAATCATGGTCGTGGTTGTTATAATCAGAGTCGTGGTTGTTATAATCATGGTCGTGATTGTTATAATCATGGTCGTGGTTGCTATAATCATGGTCGTTGTTGTTATAATCATAGTTGTGGTTGGTATAATCTAGGTCGTGGTTGTTATGATCATGGTCGTGGTTGTTATAATCGTGGTCGTGGTTATTATAATCATGGTCGTGGGTGATAAAATCATGGTTGTGGTTGTTACAGTCATAGTCGTGGTTGTCATAATCACTGTCGTGGTTGTTATTTTCATGGTCGTGCTTGCTATATTCATCGTCGTGCTTGTTATAATCATAGGCGTGGTTGTTAAAATCATGGTCGTGGTTGTTATAATCATAGTCATGGTTGTTATAATTATGGTCGTCAGTGTTATAATCATGGTTGTGGTTGTTATCTTCATAATCGTGGTTTTTATTATCATAGTCGTGGTTGTTATATTCATGGTCGTGCTTGCTATATTCATGGTCGCGCTTGTTATAATCATAGTCGTGTTTGTTATAATCATGGTCGTGGTTGTTATAATCTTAGTCGTGGTTGTTATAATCATAGTCGTGGTTGTTATAATCATAGTCGTGGTTGCCATAATCATGGTCGTGAGTGTTATAATCATGGTTGTGGTTGTTATAGTCATAGTCGTGTTTCTTATAATAAAGTCGTTGTTGTTATATTCATGGTAGTGCTTGCTATATCATGGTCGTGCTTGTTATAATCATAGTCGTGGTTGTTATAATCATAGACGTGGTTGTTAGAATCATGGTGGTGAGTTTTATAATCATGGTTGTGGTTGTTATAGTCATAGTCGTGGTTGTCATAATCACTGTCGTGGTTGTTATTTTCATGGTCGTGCTTGCTATATTCATCGTCGTGCTTGTTATAATCATAGGTCGTGGTTGTTAAATCATGGTCGTGGTTGTTATAATCATAGTCATGGTTGTTATAATTATGGTCGTGGTTGTAATAATCATGGTTGTGGTTGTTATATTAATGGTCGTGGTTGTTATAATCATGGTCATGGTTGTTATAATCATGGTCGTGGTTGTTATAGTAATGGTCGATGTTGCTATAATCAATGTCGTGGTTGTTATAATCATAGTCGTGGTTGTTATAATCATGGTCGTGGTTGTTATAATCATAGTCGTGGTTGTTATAATCATGGTCGTGGTTGTTAAAACCATAGTCGTGGTTGTTATATTCATCATCGTGCTTCCTATATTCATGGTCGTGCTTGTTATAATCATAGTCGTGGTTGTTATAAGCATGGTCGTGGTTGTTATAGCCATAGTCGTGGTTGTTATAATCATGGTCGTGGTTGCTTCAATCATGGTTGTGGTTGTTATAATCATGGTTGTGGTTGTTATAATCATAGTCGTAGTGGTTATAATCATGCTCGTGGTTGTTATAATCATGGTCGCTGTTGTTATAATTATGGTCGTCGTTATGATCATTGTCGTGGTTGTTATAATCATAGTCGTGGTTGTTATAATCATAGTCGTGGTTGTTATAATCATGGTCGTGGTTGTTATAACCATAGTCGTGGTTGTTATAATCATATTCGTAGTTGTTATAATCATTGTCGTGGTTTTTATAATCATGGTCGTGGTTGTTATAATCATAGTCGTAGTTGTTATAATCATGCTCGTGGTTGTTATAATCATGGTCGCTGTTGTTATAATCATGGTCGTCGTTATGATCATAGTCGTGGTTGTTATAATCATAGTCGTGGTTGTTATAATCATAGTAGTGGTTGTTATAATCATGGTCGTGAGTGTTATAATCATGGTCGCGGTTGTTAAAATCATGGTCGTTATTGTTATAATCATGGTCGTGGTTGTCATAATCATGGTCGTGGTTTGTATAATCATGGTCGTGGTTGCTATAATAAGGGTCGTGGTTTTTATAATCATGGTCGTGAGTGTTATAACCATGGTCGTGATTGTTAAAATCATGGTCGTTGTTGTTATAATCATGGTCCTGGTTGTTAAAATCATGGTATTGTTTGTTATACTCATGGTCGTGGTTGTTATATTCATAGTCGTGGTTGTTATATTCATGGTCGTGGATGTTATACTTATAGTCGTGGTTGTTATAATAATGGTTGTGGTTGTTAAAATCATGGTCGTTGTTGTTGTAATCATAGTTGCGGTTGTTATAATCTAGATCGTGGTTGTTATAATCATGGTCGTGGTTGTTATAATCATGGTCGTGGTTTGTATAATCATGGTCGTGGTGTGTTTGATCATGGTCGTGGTTGTTATATTCAGGGTCGTGGTTGTTATAATTAGGGTCGTGGTTGTTATAATCATGGTTATGGTTGCTATAATCATGGTCGTGGTTGTTCTAATTATGGTCGTCGTTATGATCATAGTCGTGGTTGTTGTAATCCAAGTCGTGATTGTTATAATCATGGTCGTGAGTGCTATAATCATGGTCGTGGTTGTTAAAATCATGGTCGTTGTTGTTGTATCATATTTGCGGTTGTTATAATCATATTCGTGGTTGTTATATTCATGTTCGTGAGTGTTATAATCATGGTCATGGTTGCTAAAATCATGGTCGTTGCTGTTATAATCATGGTCGTGGTTGTTATAATCATGGTCGTGGATTGTATAATCATGGTCGTGGTTGTTATAATTAGGGTCGTGGTTGTTATAATCATGGTCGTGGTTGTTATAATCATGTTCGTGGTTGTTATAATCATCTTCGTGGTTGTTATAATTATGGTCGTCGAAATGATCATAGTCGTGGTTGTCATAATCGTAGTCGTGGTTGTTATAATCATGGTCGTGAGAGTTATAATCATGGTCGTGGTTGCTAAAATCATGGTCGTGTTGTTATAATCATGGTCGTGGTTGTTATAATCATAGTTGTGGTTCATATAATCTAGGTCGTGGTTTTTATAATCATGGTCGTGGTTGTTATAATCATGGTCGTGGTTATTATAATCATGGTCGTGGTTGTTATAATCATAGTGGTGGTTGTTATAATCATGGTCGTGGTTGTTATAATCATGGTCGAGGTTGTTATAATCATGATCGTGGTTGTTATAATCATGGTTGTGGTTGTTATAATCATGGTCGTGGTTGTTATAATCATAGTCGTGGTTGTTATAATCATAGTCGTGGTTGTTATATTCATGGTCGTGTTTCTTATAATTATAGGCGTGGTTGTTATAATCAGTGGTTGTGGTTGTTATAATAATGGTTGTGGTTGTTATAATCATGGTCTTTGTTGTTATAATTATGGTCTTGGTTGTCATAATCATGGTCGTGGTTTGTATAATCATGGTCGTGGTTTGTATAATCATGGTCGTGGTTGTTATAATCAGGGTCGTGGTTGTTATAATCATGGTCGTGGTTTGTATAATCAAGGTCGTGGTTGTTATAATCATGGACATGGTTGTTATAATTATGGTCGTCGTTTTGATCAGAATCGTGGTTGTTGTAATCATAGTCGTGGTTGTTATAATCATGGTCGTGCGTGTTATAATCATGGTCGTGGTTGTTAAAATCATGGTCGTTGTTGTTATAATCATAGTTGTGGTTGTTATAATCTAGGTCGTGGTTGTTATAATCATGTTCGTGGTTGTTATAATCATGATCGTGGTTATTATAATCATGGTCGTGGGTGTTATAATCATGGTCGTGGTTGTTATAATCATGGTCGTGGGTATTATTATCATAGTTGTGGTTGTTAATATCATGGTCGTGAGTGTTATAATCATGGTTGTGGTTGTTATAGTCATAGTCGTGACTGTTATAATAAAGTCGTGATTGTTATATTCATTGTCGTGCTTGCTATATTCATGGTCGTGCTTGTTATAATCAGTAGACGTGGTTGTTAGAATCATGGTCGTGAGTTTTATAATCATGGTTGTGGTTGTTACAGTCATAGTCGTGGTTGTTATAATCATAGACGTGGTTGTTATATTTATGGTCGTGCTTCTTATATTCATGGTCGTGATTGTTATAATCATAGTCGTGGTTGTTATAATCACGATCGTGGTTGTTTTAATCATAGTCATGGTTGTTATAATTATGGTCATGTTTGTTATAATCATGGTTGTGGTTGTTATATTCATGGTCGTCGTTGTTATAATCATGGTCATGGTTGCTATAATCATGGTCGTGGTTTTTATAGTCATGGTCGATGTTGCTATAATCATAGTCGTGGTTGTTATAATCATAGTCGTGGTTGTTATAATCATGGTCGTGAGTGTTATAATCATGGTTGTGTTTGTTATATTCATGGTCGCGCTTGCTCTATTCATGGTCGCGGTTGTTATAATTATTGTCGTGGTTGTTATAATCATGGTCGTGGTTGTTATAATCATGGTCGTGGTTGTTATATTCATGGTCGATGTTGCTATAATCATAGTCGTGGTTGTTATAATCATAGTCCTGGTTGTTATAATCATGGACGTGAGTGTTATAATCATGGTTGTGTTTGTTATATTCATGGTCGTGCTTGCTATATTCATGGTCGCGGTTGTTATAATTATTGTCGTGGTTGTTATAATCATGGTCGTGGTTGTTATAATCTTGGTCATGGTTGATGTAATCGTGGTCGTGGTTGTTATAATCATGGTCGTGATTGTTATAATCATATTCATAGTTGTTATAATCATGGTCGTGGTTGTTATAATCATGGTCGTGGTTGTTATAATCATAGTCTTAGTTCTTATAATCATGGTCGTGGTAGTTATAATCATGGTCGCGGTTGTTATAATTATGGTCGTGGTTGTTATAATTATGGTCGTCGTTATGATCATAGTCGTGGTTGTTATAATCATGGTCGTGAGTGTTATAATCATGGTCGTGGTTGTTATAATCAGGGTCGTGTTTGTTATAATCATGGTCGTGGTTGTTATAATTATGGTCGTCGTTATGATCATATTCGTGGTTGTTATAATCATAGTAGTTGTTGTTATAGTCATGGTCGTTATTGTTATAATCATGGTCGTGGTTGTTATTATCATGGTCGTGGTTTGTATAATCATGGTCGTGAGTGTTATAATCATGGTGGTGGTTATTAAAATCATGGTCGTGTTGTTATAATTATGGTCGTGGTTGTTATAATCATGGTTGTGGTTGTTATATTCATGGTCGTGGTTGTTATAATCATGGTCATGGTTGTTATAATCATGGTCGTGGTTGTTATAGTCATGGTCGATGTTGCAATAATCATAGTCGTGCTTATTATAATCATGGTCGTGGTTGTTATAATCATGGTCGTGGCTGTTATAATCCTGGTCGTGGCTGTTATAACCATAGGTGTGGTTGTTATAATCATGGTCGTGGGTGATATAATCATGGACGTGGTTGTTATAATCATAGTCGTGGTTGTTATAGTCATAGTAGTGGTTGTTATAATCATGGTCATGAGTGTTATAATCATGGTCGTGGTTGTTATAATCACATTCGTGGTTGTTATAATCACGGTCGTGGTTGTTATAATACTATTCGTAGTTGTTATAATCATGGTCGTGGTTGTTATAATTATAGTCATGGTTGTTATAATCGTGGTCGTGGTTGTTATAATCATGGTCGCGGTTGTTATAATTATTGTCGTAGTTGTTATAATTATGATCGTGGTTGTTATATTCATGGTCATGGTTGATGTAATCGTGGTCGTGGTTTTTATAATCATGGTCGTGATTGTTATAATCATATTCGTACTTGTTTTAATTATGGTCGTGGTTGTTATAATCATGGTCGTGGTTGTTATAATCATAGTCGTAGTTGTTATAATCATGCTCATGGTTGTTATAATCATGTTCGCTGTTGTTATAATTATGGTCGTCGTTTTGATCATAGTCGTGGTTGTTATAATCATAGTCGTGGTTGTTATAATCATAGTAGTGGTTGTTATAATCATTTGTCGTCAGAGTTATAATCATGGTCGGGGTTGTTAAAATCATGGTCGTTATTGTTATAATCATGGTCGTGGTTGTCATAATCATGGTCGTGGTTTGTATAATCATGGTCGTGGTTGTTATAATCAAGGTAGTGTTTTTATAATCATGGTCGTGTTTTTATAATCATAGTTGTGGTTCTTATAATCTAGGTCGTTGTTGTTATTATCATGGTCGTGGTTCTTATAATCATGGTCGTGGTTATTATAATCATGTTCGTGGTTGTTATAATCATGGGCGTGGTTGTTATGATCATATTCGAGGTTGTTATAATCATGGTCGAGCTTGTTATAATCATGGTCGTGGTTATTATAATCAAGGTTGTGGTTGTTATAATCATGGTCGTGGTTGTTATAATCATTGTCGTCGTTGTTATAATCATAGTCGTAGTTGTTATATTCATGGTCGTGAGAGTTATAGTCATGGTCGTAGTTGTTAAAATAATGGTTGTCATTGTTATAATCATGGTCGTGGTTGTTATAATCGTGGTCGTGGTTTGTATAATCATGGTCGTAGTTGTTAAAATAATGGTTGTCATTGTTATAATCATCTTCGTGGTTGTTATAATTATGGTCGTCGTTATGATCATAGTGGTGGCTGTCATAATCATAGTCGTGGTTGTTATAATCATGGTCGTGAGAGTTATAATCATGGTCGTGGTTGCTAAAATCATGGTCGTGTTGTTATAATCATGGTCGTGGTTGTTATAATCATAGTTGTGGTTCTTATAATTTAGGTCGTGGTTTTTATAATCATGGTCGTGGTTGTTATAATCATGGTCGTGGTTATTATAATCATGGTCGAGGTTGTTATAATCATGATCGTGGTTGTTATAATCATGGTTGTGGCTGTTATAATCATGGTCGTGGTTGTTAAAATCATAGTCGTGGTTGTTATAATCATAGTCGTGGGTGTTATATTCATGGTCGTGTTTCTTATACTTATAGTCGTGGTTGTATAGTCATGGTTGTGGTTGTTACAATCATGGTCGTTGTTGTTATAATTATGGTCTTGGTTGTTATAATCATGGTCGTGATTTGTATAATCATGGTCGTGGTTTGTATAATCATGGTCGTGGTTGTTATAATCAGGGTCGTGGTTGTTATAATCATGGTCGTGGTTTTTATAATCAAGTTCGTGGTTGTTATAATCATGGTCATGGTTGTTATAATTATGGTCGTCGTTAACATCACAGTCGTGGTTGTTATAATCAAAGTCGTGGTTGTTATAATCATGGTCGTGAGTGTTATAATCATTGTCGTGGTTGTTAAAATCATGGTCGTTGTTGATATAATCATGGTCGTGGGTATTATTATCATAGTTGTGGTTGTTATTATCATGGTCGTGAGTGTTATAATCATAGTTGTGGTTGTTATAATCTAGGTCGTGGTTGTTATAATCATGGTCGTGGTTGTTATAATTATGGTCGTGGTTATTATAATCATGGTCGTGGGTGTTATTATCATGGTCGTCGTTGTTATAATCATGGTCGTGGGTATTATTATCATAGTTGTGGTTGTTATTATCATGGTCGTGAGTGTTATAATCATGGTTGTGGTTGTTATAGTCATAATCGTGGTTGTTATAATAAAGTCGTGGTTGTTATATTCATGGTCGTGCTTGCTATATTCATGGTCGTGCTTGTTATAATTATAGTCGTGGTTGTTATAATCATAGACGTGGTTGTTAGAATCATGGTCATGAGTTTCATAATCATGGTCGTGGTTGTTATTATTAGGGTCGTGGTTGTTATAATCATGGTCGTGGTTGTTATAATCATGTTCGTGGTTGTTATAATCATCTTCGTGGTTGTTATAATTATGGTCATCGTTATGATCATAGTGGTGGTTGTCATAATCATAGTCGTGGTTGTTATAATCATGGTCGTGAGAGTTATAATCATGGTCGTGGTTGCTATAATCATGGTCGTGGTTATTATAATCATGGTCGTGGTTGTTATAATCATAGTCTTGGTTGTTTTAATCATGGTCGTGGTTGTTATAATCATGGTCGAGGTTGTTATAATCATGATTGTGGTTGTTATAATCATGGTTGTGGTTGTTATAATCATGGTCGTGGTTGTTATATTCATAGTCGTGGTTGTTATAATCATAGTCGTGGTTGTTATATTCATGGTCGTGTTTCTTATAATTATAGTCGTGGTTGTTATAATAATGGTTGTGGTTGTTATAATCATGGTCGTTGTTGTTATAATTATGGTCTTGGTTGTTATAATCAAGGTCGTGGTTTGTATAATCATGGTCGTGGTTTGTATAATCATGGTCGTGGTTGTTATAATGAGGGTCGTGGTTGTTATAA
Organism: Homarus gammarus; assembly: GCA_958450375.1. NCBI lineage: Eukaryota > Metazoa > Arthropoda > Malacostraca > Decapoda > Nephropidae > Homarus > Homarus gammarus. Next base: position 222,797 of record CAUDMG010001319.1, read on the forward strand.
TCGTGGTCGTGGTTTTTATAATCAAGGTCGTGGTTGTTATAATCATGGTCATGGTTGTTATAATTATGGTCATCGTTAAGATCAGAGTCGTGGTTGTTATAATCATATTCGTGGTTGTTATAATCATGGTCGTGAGTGTTATAATCATGGTCGTGGTTGTTAAAATCATGGTCGTTGTTGCTATAATCATGGTCGTGGGGATTATTATCATATTTGTGGTTGTTTTTATCATGGTCGTGAGTGTTATAATCATAGTTGTGGTTGTTATAATCTAGGTCGTGGTTGTTATAATCATGGTCGTGGTTGTTATAATCATGGTCGTGGTTATTATTATCCTGGTCGTGGGTGTTATAATCATGGTCGTGGTTGATATAATCATGGTCGTGGGTATTATTATCATAGTTGTGGTTGTTATTATCATGGTCGTGAGTGTTTTAATCATGGTTGTGGTTGTTATAGTCATAGTCGTGGTTGTTATAATAAAGTCGTGGTTGTGTATATTCATGGTCGTGCTTGCTATATTCATGGTCGTGCTTGTTATAATCATAGTCGTGGTCGTTATAATCATAGACGTGGTTGTTAGAATCATGGTCGTGAGTTTTATAATCATGGTTGTGGTTGTTACAGTCATAGTCGTGGTTGTTATAATCATTGTCGTGGTTGTTATATTGATGGTCGTGCTTGCTATATTCATGGTCGTGAGTGTTATAATCAGGGTCGTGTTTGTTATAATCATGGTCGTGGTTGCTATAATTATGGTCGTCGTTATGATCATAGTCGTGGTTGTTATAATCATAGACGTGGTTGTTAGAATCATGGTCGTGAGTTTTATAATCATGGTTGTGGTTGTTACAGTCATAGTCGTGGTTGTTATAATCATGATCGTGGTTGTTTTAATCATAGTCATGGTTGTTATAATCATGGTCGTGGTTGTTATAATCAGGGTCGTGGTTGTTATAATCATGGTCGTGGTTTTTATAATCAAGGTCGTGGTTGTTATAATCATGGTCATGGTTGTTATAATTATGGTCGTCGTTAAGATCAGAGTCGTGGTTGTTATAATCATAGTCGTGGTTGTTATAATCATGGTCGTGAGTGTTATAATCATGGTCGTGCTTGCTATATTCATGGTCGCGGTTGTTATAATTATTGTCGTGGTTGTTATAATCATGGTCGTGGTTGTTATAATCATGGTCGTGGTTGTTATATTCATCGTCGTGGTTGTTATAATCAGGGTCGTGGTTTGTATAATCATGGTCGTGGTTTTTATTATCAAGGTTGTGGTTGTTATAATCATGGTCATGATTGTTATAATTATTTCAATGTTATATTAAGGGTTTAAAACCCAATATAATAGACGCCAAAATGGTTAAAAATTGACGGATTGAAATAACACAACTAATAATAACACAACTCTCATTCATCATCATCATGAGGTTCATTAAAAGGCTCGTCTTCATGCCTGAGAAGTGGTGGTTCGAGCTCTTCAGCCTCTAAGTCATCATCCTCAGAGTTTGGAGAATTAGCGACGAAAATTGACTCCATGCGAGAGGCGTAAGGAGAGAGAGAGAGATGAAATGATAGAAAACGGATAAGGGTGACTGCTATACTCTGGTTTTGCATGAATGTGTGGAAGATTCAAACGGAGAGAGGGTTACTCCTGAAAGAGGTTCCTCATTATAATCTTTTTGAGCAAAAAATAACAAATTTTGGCAGATGGCTTCACGCCTCCCCTGTACGTACCTCACGTCCCCCTGTCCCCAAGTTTAGGAACCACTGACTAAATAGAACACCCTACACTCAGTATGTGATTGCACATGTATTTGATAATTATGGGTGAATTAGTGTTTTGGGGGGAAATTTTAGTGCATATGTGAGTAGTAATCTGGTTAAATGGTCTCTGGTGGGGATATTTGTATACAGACGAAATTGGTGACTAAGACTCGGCAGTTTGTGATTTGTGCTGTCACTGAAGGGGATATTGGAACTATGACGAATTGTCTAAAGTATATTATCATGACAACACAAAAAGCTTAAAATAATGAGATAATTTCCTCATTCTGTTATATAAGAGAATTAACGTTGTTGAATTTATATAAAATAAATACTGAGTACATAAGATGATTAAGAATACAAGAGATGTTATCCCCAAAGGGGTGTTCCAACAGGTACCACATTTTAATAACAATTATCTGTATTAATGCTAGATGAAAGTCAGTACTCTTTAATTTATAGTTCATACGCCGTGCAGAGAGACCCAACCATCCTGAAGCCTGCAGTAGCAGTACCAGGGTACGGGACCCAGATATTCGGAAATCTCCAGTTGCAACACCAAGGGACAGTACCCAGGCATCTGGAAGCCTCCAGTAACAGCACCAACGTACAGTACCCAGATATCCGGATATCTCCAGTAGTAACACCAAGGGACAGGACCCAGACATCCGGAAGCCTCCAGTAACAGCACTAAGGTACAGGACCCACTCCTCCGTAATCCTCCATTAACAGCATCAGGGTATAAGACCTAGCCATTCGAAAGCCTCCAGTAGTCGGGAAGGATAGGGTGTACCAGATTCCCGCCCGCTATAGAGATCATTGTTAGGATGGCGTGGTTAGCGGACATAAACACAGCCAAGTCCTACTAGCCACACCCCTGCCCGACCACCCCGAGAGACCAGTCCATTACCAAAATGAAGAGCATTATGAGAGTAAAGTAGAGTAAACTAGCGCACATTATTCCCCCCGTATAACCCAGCATCGTGTCTGGCGGGTAATGTTGTGGTGGCACTGTAGAAGATCGTACACAAGACATAATGCATACCTGGCCAGACTGTTTAGTGTGGACAAGGCACTGGAGAGTGAGATTAAGAGTTCTTCTCCAAATCTCCTCTTTGACCTCTCTTGGTTCTCCTACCCGGTAATTCCAACCTCCTATCTACTACCTCCTATTCCCTTGCTCATTGAAGTAGGGAGGGATTTCACCTGTGTGGAAGAAGAGAAAGTTATCCCAACCTCTTCAGTCACTTCTCTCTCAAATCTCTCCCATACCCATGCACCCACTAAAACACGCTGAGAGGTGGGGTTTACATGAGTGGGGGAAAGCGTGATTTTCCGCGTCTTACCCGGAGTCTGGTGAGAAAAATAACAGCATGATGGGTGAGGCGAGGAGGAGAAAGGTGGAGGTGGGCTGACTGCTCTGCCCCTGAGGTGAGTAGACTATGGAGAGTGAAGACGAGAAGAGTGCCTGCTAGGGTGCCAGTCTTCCCTCACTGGCCTTATGAACTTTCTTTGATTCTGGCTCCCACTCACCTCTCCCTAATTAACCCTTTGATGAAGAAGGTTTTAACTATGAAGATATTAAACTATCGTCCTTAAGTTAATTAAAACATACAATTGAATCATTAATTAACAAAATACACAGGAGATGTTAAACAATAATTTGTTAAATTTAAGCCATATTCAGCAATTAAATCATTCTTCCAAAAATGTTCAATAATCCTACTTAAGTATCGAAAGTAATTGCAAAGTAATTACACCTTTATCACACCGATGTTAAGCCATCATCCTTAAATAATTAAACCAGTTTCCCTCAGATGGTCAAATCCAAAAATATTTCGACCCTTACCTACTCATCACCCCTCCCTCCCACCTGTAACCATAAATAGGTAATATTGATATTCTGTGTTATAAAATAAATTATTATTATTATTATTATTATTATTATTATTATTAATATTATTATTATTATTATTATTTTTATTATTATGGATAATAATAGTAGTAGTAGTAGTAGTAGAAAAATTTATTATCGATTCTTCTCTTTCTTCTATCTCTTCCTTTGTTTTCATCTCTCTCTTTCTCTTTCTTTTGCACTGTCTTCCTGTCTCTTGTTTTCCTCAATTTTATACCGTCCCATCCATGGCCAGATCGTTCAGGAAATTTAGCGTTTTGTGTGTGTGTGTGTGTGTGTGTGTGTGTGTTTGTTTGTGCATCAATCTGTCTGGGTGTTCGTGGAAACAAATCGTCCATCACTTCTGAACGGAATTTTACGCCGCTCGTTATCAATGGTGTATACGGATGGGTGAGGTACATGTGTCAAGATGGTTCCACTCCGATGATTATAGGCTGACTTACAATCTTTTGTTGTCAGTCTATCATAAAACGCAGCCTGGAAGGGTGATACGCCCTCTACCGGCTATTTTGTTTTGGGCGTTTTGTTTCTTTGGCTTCTTTTTGTTTTCTTTTCCTTATATCTTCTTCTTCACCTTCATCGATGTTTTCTCTGTCTTCTTATCCTTCATATTCTCTTTCTGTCCCGGTTTTATTTTATAACTTAAGCATTAATATTTTTGTTTTATCATCATCATCATCATCATCATCATCTCTCTTTCTCTTTTCCTCCGCTTCTCTGTTTTCTTAACTTTCCTCCTTCTTTCAGTTAACCACCAATTTTCCTTTCCTAATCTCTTAATTCTTCACAGAAATAAAAATATTCTATCTTTCCTCGTGAGATTTTCCCAATTTTCTCGGCAATAACTATTTACCTCTCTCTCTCTCTCTCTCTCTCTCTCTCTCTCTCTCTCTCTCTCTCTCTCTCTCTCTCTCTCTCTCTCTCTTCCTATTTTTCCTTACTTATTTATAAATTTTTTCCTTGTATTTCAAATGACACGTTTATTTTCTATTTCCTTCTTCAGATATATTTATCTCTATATCTTACTTGCCATCTGTTAAACGTAGTTTTATCACATAGTTCTTAGTTTTATTTTATTTTCTAAGGAGTATCCGCTTTGTTTCTTCTTTTCAAACCTAACCTAACCTAACCTACTCTGACCTAACCTAACTTAACCTAACAAAACCTTATCAACCCTAACCTAACCATAGGCTACTTGACCTAACCTAACGTAGCCTATTCTGTCCTAAGATATTCTAACCTATTTTAACCTTAACTAGTCTACTCTAGCTTTCTATAACCTCACATAACCTAACGTAACCTACTCTAACCTAATCGGACCTACTTCAACTATAGCTAAAGCTATTCTAGCTTAAATATACCTAACGTAATCAACTGTAACCCCACAAAACCTAAGCAAACCTTACCTACACTAAACTCATCTAAAAACCCAGTCAAACCAAACCTACTCTATTCTAACCTAACCTAACTATTTTTGCCCATCGTTCAACATTTTATCGTCTTCTGGCCTATGCAAATTTCACAGTTCATCTCCCTCTCCCTATTCGTCTTAAGGGAGTATCTTTTCTACACAACCTTCAAATCTTTGATCAGCAATCCCTGGTTCTTTATGGTATATAAACTTATTCTTGTCTAGTCCTCTATACCTCCTCCTGAACTAAGATAATCAACCCATTTCTTCCTCATCTTCCTCTCTATTCTTCCTCACCACCCCCTAAAGTTTTTTCTCCTTCCCTTGTAGGTCTGGTGAGGTACGAGACGCAGGAAAATGTTCGAGGGACCATATTTTGGCAGTGAGAGCTCTGGCAGCACTCCGTCAGAGCTTTAGTAGCCAGCCAGGCAGCCAACCAGCCAGACAGCCTACCAACTAACCAATCAGTCAGCCAACCATCTACTCAGCCATCTAGCCAATCAGTCAGTCATTCAGCCAGCCACCCAGCCAGCTACCCAATCAGTCAGTCAGTCAGCCGGCCACACAGACATCGAGTCAATCAGTCAGTCAAACAGCAAGTAAGTCGACCATACAACCGATTAGCGAGTTAGCCTGTCAGTGAGTTAATAAGGCCAACCAACGAACCAAGTCAGTTAGACAGTCAGTAAATGAGCCAGTCAGTCAGTCAGCGTTCATCTTCATCATCACCTGTAATGGAGAGATGATAAACGAGAGGGAATATCTCTTCGATGAATTTTACTGGAAAAGGGTTTAATAAAAGCTATAAAAAGTTAGTCAAGCTGTATCCTGTGAAAACCTGACAGCTAATGAATAATTGTAATGGAGAAGTTACAGAGGAAAACAACTATCATCACGACACAAAGCTAAAAAGAAGAAAAAAGGAAGAATTTTTTTTTTCATCCAGTTCTCCTAACTGTCTCCACCACCACCACCTCCACACAACCTCAGCTAACGAAAAGCCCCTTTGATTGAGAGTTGGGAAGAAATCAAGTCTCTCTAGAACACAGACTATTAAAGAAATTAAGTTTTGGGATCTTGTAATATCATGGGATTTTTTCTTTAGATTAGATTCTGACCGAATAAAGAAAATTGTTAAGAATCTGTATGTGATAATCGAACTATGCTTTGATATATTTTATGACTATTGAAGAGAAAAATATATTAAAATAGTTTTATTTTTTGAGAAATACTGTATTTAGAGAGAACTAATAATTCAATGTTTGGAGACTCAAACATCAAAAGTGATAGAATTGTAAATTAAGTGTAGATGCGTAAAGCACTATAAATCAATACATACAATAGTGTGCATGAAAGTAGAGGTTATGAAGAAGTACAGTCCCCTTCACTAATATCTTTGAGATATTTGTTTTAATATTGTCTTACTTTGATTCCATAGTATATGTACTATTACGAGTTTCCTTCTGTCGAATGTAAACAAACACATAGCTGCCACACTGAGCACAACCTGCCGAACCCCTGTAAACGCAGTAGTGAAGGGGACTGTACCTGTAAATGGAGACGTTTCTTCAAGCAATCTTTGCACTTTCTTTTCAATTTATTTTACTTTTATGTTTATAATTAGCTTTGTTTGCTGTATGTGAAAGTTGAGGATATGGACAAGTATATTTGGATATTTTTATTTTTTATTTTGTCATATTCCTTATGCTTTTTACCTGTGTTTTGCAACTTTCTTCATATAATTCTCCCCTTGATCCGTTCCACACACACACACACACACACACAAAGGAAGATATTGAAAAAAAATACGTAGATTTCAAACCAATAGATATGATTAAAGCATAAAAGACTTGTCAGTACACCTGATGTAAACTTTCTGTCGAAACAAGAGGTGAGACTTCATGACCTGTGACAGTATTTCTCCTCCAGGGTGTGAGCTGTGTATGAGATGGAAGGGGCACCAACTGAGAGTCCAGCCCTCTACTCTGTCCACCTGTGTTTCCTTAACCAGAAATTTTGCAGTGGAAGGAAGGAGATAAGGGAGGCTACATATACAGGAGTGAAAAGGAAAGAAGGAACGAGGTGATGAAGTGAAAGATAAAAAAGGAAGGGAGTGACACAGAAGAGATAGAAGGAAGTAGTAAGAGAGGGGAGGGAAAGAGACGCAAGAGGGAGAAGAGGTGAGGTAAAGAGGGAGAGGTGAAAGGAAGTGGGAGGAAATGGAGGAATGATAGAAGATAAAAGGACGTGTAAGAGAGAGAGAGAGGGGGGGGGGGGTTGAGAATGATGAATAGAAGCAGATAGGACGAAAGAATGAAGGGAAAATGTGAAATTAAAGGCAGGAATAACAAATGGGCAGGTGGGGAGGCTAATATTGGAAGAAAAAATAATGAAACGGGAGGAAGAAGAAAAAACACTATAGGTAAAGATAATAAGGTAATAAAAGTGCAATTATATATGAGAAGGAAATCAGGGATCAAGGGGAAATGAGACTCTACTGTACCACCTTGACGACCCTGCAAACACCTGTCAAACATCACCAGCACACCAACACATAACACTCAGTCACGTCATCGGGGCATCCCTAATCCTTAGAACGAACTGGATTATTACATTTCGCCTGGGAAAGATATATATCAGTCGCCCGTTGTTAACAGCTGAGGCGGGTGTCACAGTTGGCGGGAGCAACAAATGGACAAGCTCGAGCAGCCGTAAGGTCGACAGGATGATAACACTTAACTCAGTGATAATTTGTCCTTGTCGTAGGATCATGTGAGGATGGTGAGTAATAGTGATTATCTGGAGGAGGATATCCCATACCACGCACACCGGGAGGGGTGCTTTGTATGGCGTCAAATGATCGAGGTAATTGTTCAAAGTACGGGAGAACGGGAGATGCACTACTAGGTTTGTTTTCTAATTTGCTTACTCTTCTGTCACCTTAAATTTTTAGCTCTTTTCTTTCTTACGTTCACTCTCTGTCTGTCAGTATATCTTCCTCCTCTTTTTCTTGTGTTGCACTTTCATTCATTCTCTAAGGCACATTCCTCTTTTCTTTCACTCACTGACTTTTCTGTCTTTCTCTCCCTCTACCACTTACTCTTTTCTCTCAAATAATGCCTACGTCTGTGGACAGGAACTGCACATGAACAGTACTGTACTTGATTATTGTCACCTCCGGTTCACACATCATCGACAGGCAAGATGAGATGCAGGTGTTCAAACTTAGGTTTCATTTAACTTCTATTAAATTATTTTTCAGCCCGTTACTAACACGATTCTTAGACATATACAGTCAAGGACAAAATTTAATATATACTCATGTTCAAAAATTTAAAAAAGGCAAATGACACACACACACACATACACACACACACACACATTACTTTGCTGTCGCTCGGAATCGAGTATGATGATCATCCAGCTATGTTACAATGACATGAGTTATTAAGGATGTCACCTTCGTTGGTGAGCTCTGAGGTGACACGAGAGGCCGATAAAGGATCGGCAAGGTCGTCCACAGATGTTGCACTTGTAGAGGGCTACATCTAGTGCGGGATGGGCGATGGCAGCATCTTTCCGGTGCTGGCGCTTGTCTGCCTCAGTATGCAGTCGGGCTAACTCGAAAGTGTCAACACCTCGTCTGATGGGGGTCGATTTGGCACTTTTCAGGTTTGTTTAAGACTATCCTTATACCTTTTCAGTTGCCCGCCAACGTTACGTTTACGATTCGTTAAGTAATTGTAAAGTAGCTGCTTTGGCAGTCTACTGTCGTCCATGTAGGTAACATTGCCAGTCCAACGTAGTTGCTCGTAGATAGCGGTAGCTTCGATGCTCCTACAGTTGGTGTCAGCAAGAATACTGTAATTTTTTCTCTCGTCTTCCCAGTAAACTCCAAGGATATAACGTAGACTACGTCGGAGAAAGTTTCCAGGTGCCTTGAGGTGCCTCCTGTATGTGACCCATGTCACGCTGCTATATAGCAGGATGGGGAGGATCACTGCTCGATATACCTGCAACTTTGAAGATAATTCCAGTTCCCTACAGCTGAAGACACGGGTAAAGAGTTTACCAAAAAATTGAGATGCACATCTGATCCGATGTTGAATCTATTCATCGACGTCCGTGGAGGTGGACAGGTGGGAGCGGAGATACTGAACGTGCGTATCATTAGAGAGGGTAGTACCGTTAAGCTGGATGGATAGTGGAGGTGTGTCTGAACCAGGGACAGGCTGAAAGAGAATCACCTCAAGGCTAAAGTGTGCATACGCATCTGCATATGAGTTTAGGATCTTCTGTAGGTCGCTTTCAGTGTGCGCAACAAGGGTGAGGTCGTCTGCATACCGAAGCTCAGTAATGGAAGCTGCCGACACCTTTGTTCCTGCTTGGAGTCGTCTTATGTTGAAAAGACCCTTCATACGGTATTGGGCGTCCATCCCGGTGGCTAAATTTGCCCATAAAATGTTTTATTGGAATTGAAAAGTTCGTGCATCTTGTATTGATCTGCAAGTTATTTTTGCATTTCACATGCTTTAATTTTAAACCAGTCATTCTTTAGATTGCGAAGTTTGCGCTGGGCTGCCGCTTTCTTGTCAGGGGAAGCAACGCGTTTATCATCGACGAGTAAAATGATTTCCGGGTCATTTTCATCTAACCATTCCGAGTGCATTCTTTCGATCTGGCCGAGGGTCTCTATTCAGGTTTTTGTCATTATGATGTCGAGAATACCCTATTCGGCACTGGGATATGGGTTATTTGTTGTCGAGTTCTTTATCAGCCCATGTCCGAGCTGCTCTCTGAAAGATTGCTTTACTGCTGAATCCTCCAGACGCTTAGTGTTAAAACCTCTTCTGGAGGCTTGTTGACTTCGCCGTTTTAGGGTGACGTGAAGTGAGAGCTTGGCTCTGACTAGCCGATGATCAGTGTCTCAATGGTCTGAGCCACGCATTACTTGGGTGATGAGGACATCTCAGCGAACTCTCTCTCTGACATGATGTAGTCAATCAGATGCCAGTGTTTGGATCGTGGGTGTTGCCACGAACCCTTAAACTTTTCGGTCTGTCTAAACAAGGTATTCGTGATAGTGAGATTGTGTTCAGCACACTTGCTGAAGAAGAGTTGGTCGTTGGGATTACACTGGCCTTCTCCATTTCTCCCTATGAATCCCTGCCATGTGTCAGCATCTTTTTCAACCCTGGCATTGAAATCACTTAGGAGCACAACCTTATCTTCTTTAGGGATAGAGGTAAGGACTCTGTCAAGATCCGCATAAAAAGCCTCCTTGATGTCATCCTCTGCATCCAGTGTTAGGGCATATGCACTGATGAAGAAGGCATGATATGAGTGACTCAGTGGATAAGAACATAAGAACATAAGAACATAAGAAAATAAGGAGTCTGCAATAGGCCGGTTGGCCTGTGCATGGCAGCTCCTGTCGAGAGTTACTACCACTCTCTATCATCCATAAATCTATCTAGCCTCCTTTTGAAACTTTCCAGAGTTCCCGCACTTACTACAAAGTTGCTAAGCTTGTTCCACTCGTCCACCACCCTATTTGTGAACCAGTTTCTTCCTATCTCCCTCCTAAACCTAAACTTATCCAACTTGAATCCGTTGCTCCAGGTCCTATCCTGCTCGGATATTATAAGAACTTTATCTATATCCCCTTTATTGATTCCTTTCACCCACTTAAATACTTCTATCATATCTCCCCGCACTCTTCGTCTTTCTAGGGAATGCAAGTTAAGTTTCTTTAACCTATCCTGATATGGAAGGTTTCTAAGTCCCTGAATCATTTTTGTCATTCTTCGCTGCACCGACTCTAGTGAATTTATATCCATTCTATAATAGGGGCACCAGAACTGAACTGCATAATCGAGGTGCGGCCTTACTAGCGCAAGATATAGTTGCAATAAGACCTCTGCACTCTTGTTACTTACACTTCTAGATATAAAACCCAATACTCTGTTTGCCTTATTTCGAACAATAACGCACTGTTTTCTAGGCCGTAGGTCCGGGCTTACAAGTACCCCTAGGTCTCTTTCACAAGTCGACTTCTCTAGGTTGATGTTGTTCAGGCTGTATACATTATAAGTATTTGTTCTTCCAATATTAAGTACGCTGCACTTGCTGGTGTTGAATTTCATTTGCCATTTTCCAGACCACCCCTGCAGTTTATTTAGATCCTCCTGTAATGCATTTGCATCCTGCCCTGAATTAATTTGCCGCCCTATTTTGGTATCATCCGCAAACTTGCTTATGTCACTGCTGATCCCAGTATCTAAATCGTTTATGTAGATTATGAACAAGAGTGGGCCTAGTACTGACCCTTGGGGAACCCCACTGGTTACACGGCCCCACTCAGATTTAACACCATCTATGCTGACCCTCTGCGTTCTATCGGTGAGCCATGATTTTATCCAATTTAAAACTTTCCCCTCGATACCATGAGCCTTAATTTTTCTCAGAAGCCTCTGATGCGGTACTCTGTCAAATGCTTTGCTAAAGTCTAAGTAAATAACATTGTAATTTTCGTCATTATCTACTACCTCGAAGACTTTCCTAAAAAACGTTAGCAGATTTGTTAGACAAGATTTTCCCTTTGTAAACCCATGTTGAGAGTCGTAGATTAATTTGCTTTTCTCTAGATGCGATCGGATGCTATCTGCTATAATTGATTCAAGAAATTTCCCCACTACTGACGTCAAACTCATCGGCCGGTAATTTGACGCTGATGCTCTGTCTCCCTTTTTGAATATGGGTACTACATTCGCCTGTTTCCACAACTCTGGCACAACTCCAGTGTCTAATGATTTTGTAAATAAGTTTACGAGGGGTCCGCTAATCTGTTCCCTACACTCTTTTAAGACTCGAGGAAAAATTTCATCCCGCCCTGGGGATTTTGTGTTCTTTAGTTTATTTATCTTCTTAAGAACATCCTCTTTTCTGATAGTGATATTCTTTAATTTCTCTTCTTCCTTTCCCTTAAATATCAGTTCCACCTCCGGAATTTCATTGCAAATTTCTTCTGTGAAAACTGATAAGAAGTAGCTGTTTAATGCTATGCTCATGTCTTCACTGCCATTTATCAATTCTCCCCTCCCTGACTTTAAAGGCCCAACTTTGTCCTTGACCTTTGTCCTATATACCTGGAAAAATCCCTTGGGATTCGCCTTGGATTCTCTTGCTATTTTGATTTCATAGTCTCTCTTTGCTTTCCTTACATTTTTCTTAACATTCCTAGATAGTTCATTATACCTGTTTCTGAGCTGCTCCTCCCCTCCCTTTAATTTCTTATATATTCCTTTCTTTATTCCTATGTCATGTTTAAGTTTTCTGGTCATCCACCTTGGCTCATTCTTATTTGACCTAATTTTTCTGTGTGGTATATTTTGTTCATGTGCTTTATGTAGTATACTGGTGAATATATTATAGTCATGATCAATTGTTGTGTCATCTATGACCTCACCACTTCCTACTGGGAACTGACGTGACTGTTCCCAGGTGACCTCAACTAGGTACCTTCTTAACTCCTGATAATCCGCCAACCGAAAGTTTGGGACTCTGACCATATTGTCATTGTTTTTCGTTTCCCAATTTAGGGTGAACCTGATTTCTCTGTGATTACTGTTACCTAGTTCTTCCCCTACTGTGATATCTCTGATAATATTTTCTTTATTTGTTAATACTAGGTCTAATATATTGTCACCTCTAGTAGGTTCTGTAATTAGTTGTTTCAAAAAATTATCCTGTACTGCGTCTAGGAAGTCTTCAGATTCATAGTTGCCTACAATGTTGTCCCAGTCAATATTTCTGAAGTTGAAATCCCCGATAATGCATAGGTTGTTATATTTTGCTGCCCTACTCATTTCCTGCCATATGGGCTGAGCTGCTTCTTTGCTAAGACTTGTGGGCCTGTAAATCACTCCCATAATTAGTTTTTCTCTTCCTTCCGTGATTTCTACCCACACAGACTCGGTTCCTATTTCACCCTTTATTGAATTATTAGTACAACATTTTAATGTATCCTTGACGAAGAGTGCGACCCCTCCCCCCTTCCTACCTTCCCTGTCCTTGTGAAAAAGGTTGTACCCTTCTATGTGGTACTCTGATAAAAAAATTTTGCTCGCCAGATTCATCCAAGTTTCGGTGATTGCTATGACGTCTACATTCTAGGTACATACAACCGCTCTCAGCAAGTCTATTTTATTTCTAACGCTCCTACAGTTTGTATAGTATACATTTAAACCTACTCTTCCCTGGTCCTGTTTTACCCCTTGTCCTGAGCAACTAATTTTACTTCCCAGGACCTGCTTGTTTTTTGACTCCCACTTTCCCCGACCCCTCTCTACTGGCGAAACCCCCCCTTCGGAGTGACAATTTCACGCTCCAGGGATGCAGACAACGTCTTTACCCCCTCACGAGACAAGTGTACTCCGTCGCGACAGTACAGGTAGTCGTTGCCATAGAATCGTTGCCAGTTATCAATGAATGCCCAACCATTGTTTGCACAATGTTTTTCCAGTCGGCAATTAATAGCAATTGCCCTGGACAGCCATTCACGACCAACCCCTCTTCTAGGCAAGACACCACATACTATCGGGATCCCTCCCCTATCTCTAATCTTCCCCAGCGCCTCCCTATACCTCTTGAAAAGTTCCTCACTCCTAACCTTACCTGTGTCGTTTCCTCCCACACTAAGACACACTACTGGATTGGTACCCTCCCCTGACAAAACTCTGTCTAACCTCTCGGCTACATGCCCTATCCTAGCCCCAGGAAAACACACCCTAGTCCTACGTTTCCTATCTCTCGCACAAAAAGCCCTATCCATAAACCTCACCTGGCTGTCACCAACTATCACGACCTTACCTGTGGGCAGGGTTTGTACAACTGCCCTTTCCTCTCCTTGATCCATACCGTCCTGCCTCTTCTCTTCCTCTCCAGCTTCCTGCAGCACCTGGTAAGGGTTACTGCACTCCACACCCTGGTCAGCTTTCCTAAGCCTGACCCTAGTCCCCTTGGAGACAACCACTCTCCACGCCTGCTCCTCCTTCGCAGGTGTCCTGCTAGGCAGGACACCTACCTGAAGGAGTTCCGTCCTGAGGGCTTCATTTTCCCCCTTTAGAGTGTCAACCTCACTCCTCAACTGCCCCAGCTGCCTTAACAGCGTGGCAAGGAGGTCGTCCTTCCCCACACTCCCCTCCTCTTCCCCCACGACACAACGATCCAAAGTGGCCATTTTCCTTGGTCTCTAACGGGAGCACGATCGGCACGACCTTCTCCAAGCTGGGTCAGAGGTCAACTGCGAGGAGCTCGTTGATCCTAACAAGCATTTTAGTTAGCCTATGTAGGGTGGATTGGCAAATGGCAAAACCAACTCCATAAATGTGGTTTCTCTCCGCTGCAGGCTTACCCTTACAGAAGAAGGAATAGGCAGACCCCAGTTCTGTGAGTCGACCATCATCTGGGAGCCGGGACTCAGTAATGGCTGCTATGTCGATGTTGTACCTAGACAGCTTTTTTGCCACAAGGGCGGTTCTCCTTTCAGGACGTTCATTTGTGCCCGTATGATACGCAGTAGAAAATATTTATGTGGGTATAAATATAATGTAGCCTATAACTAAGATTACCTCAACATGCTGTCTTAAGTCAACGCAGAAAACGGGAACCGTCAGGAGGAGGAGTCCCCCTCACACAGTCATGACTGACTTCAAGGTCGCTGTGAGTGGGTCGGTGAGTGGGTAGATGTCCTCAGTGTTGATAAGAGTTCAGATGATGTCTCCCTTGTATAGCAATAGATTGAAGCTTCAAAATGGCGACGGTTGAGTCCACTTCCACGACAGGAAGTCCACTATCCACCAAGATGCTGACTAAGAACTGGAGAGTCGCTGGGTTCACTGGGAACGTCTACCATGGATTAGAGTCAGGGTTCTTCTGTGTGTGCCAGACCTATGGTATGGTAGCCTTGTATACATAAGACTTGTTGGGTACACACGGGCAGTACACATGGGAAGTAAACAATGTGCAATCACGAACAGCCAAAACACTCTGTATAAAAAAAATTTGATGTCTTAATGGTGTAAGGTCCACGTAATGCACAACTTTGATGCAGGTAGGTATGTGGCATCACTGTAAGATCCAATGGGGCTGTCAATGGGGGTATCCGCCCACAGGATGTCGAATGATGTGTCGACAGATTCCGCCACGCCTGATAAATGCTTGCCAACTTGACCCCAGTATGTAAAACTTATCAATAACTCATATGATACTAGTTATTGATAAAAAGAAAATTGTATAACTCTTTGGATGTCCAAAATGAGAATCACTCAACGCATAACATCTCACTACGGATATCATAATACACTTTGGAAGAATATAACACGTCACGGTTTTCTCTTCTATTTTGTAAAACACTTATGAATTGTTCTTTAGAAAATATATTATATCCAGTTCCAAGTGTATATCACCGTAACTTAATCACTGTAGCTATGATTGTTAAATGAGGACGTAGGCCATGTTAAATAGCTCTTCTAAAATACGTCCTGTTGGTGTAAGAGGTTGAGTGAGAGTGAATCGTGTAGCCTGCTTCTATGACCTGACCTAGCATTTTAGGGAAGTGCCTCAAGGAACTTACCCATCATGTGATGAGACCATGTCACCTCATAGCCAGTGGAAAGTTACATGGGGTGATATGATTATATTAACTAAATGCACTGCCCGACATTTATATAAAAACTAAGAGGCTGATACACTACCATGACACCAGTGAGGTAATCCCATGACACCTAAGAGTTCACTCCTGGTTGGATAGTTTGAATACCTTTATAATGTTCCCTTTGTTCAGCCCTGACTTCCATTCATACACCTCTATCATTTCGCCCCTCACTCTAAGTCTCTCGAGGGAGTGCAAATTAAGATGCTTTGACCTGTTTGTGTACTCAAGGTTCCTAATGCCCGGGATTAATCTTGTCATTCTAATCTGAATTCTTTCTAAGGATTCTATATCCATTCTGTAATACGGTGACCAGAATTGAACTGCGTAATCCAAGTGAGGTCTCACAAGCGCAAGATATAGTTTTAGGATGACCTCGCTAGTCTTGTAACTACACTCCTTTATATGAACACAAGTACTTTATTAGCCTTGTTTCGATCAAATACACATTGTTTACTTGGCTTAAGATTCATACTTATCATTACTCCTAAATCCTTCTCGCAGTCGCATTTCTCAATAACATAGTTGTTCATCTGGTATCTGGTTTCCTTGTTTACATCTCCTATACTGAGGACTTTACATTTGTCCACATTGAATTTCACCTGCCATTTTTCTGACCATTACAAAAATTTGTTTAGATCTTCCTGTGGTATTGCGGAGTCCTCGTCAGATTTAATTACACGCCCTAATTAAGTGTCATCAGAAAACTTACTTATGTTGCTATCTACGTAGATATCTATGTCGTTCATGTATATAATAAATAATAATGGTCCAAGTACTGAGCCTTGGGGAACCCCACTAGTGACGTTGCTCCAATCGGATTTAGTGCCGTTGATGCTCACTCGCTGTTTCCTGTCCTGTAACCACGCCCTAATAGGGTGTGTCATAGGAGGGAAGATCAGCTAAAACTAATGGCCCCATCACTTTTTTGGTAGATTTTAGTGTATATAAACAGAAAATAATTTCAGTTTCAATATTTTGCAACCTTTTGCTAGGTAAATTTTAGCGTGAAATTTATCGAAAATCTAACGTGCAGCTGCATTAGTGCATTACAATTAAATAGTGAACATTGCTTTCTGACTTCATTCTTTAACAACCCAACTAACAATATTTTTTTTCTGTTTCAGATTCTGATGCATTTATAAGTTGATAATATTTGCGATGGCTGCTTGTGTCAGGACGAGGAACCAAAAATCCAGCCATCTCAGTCACTATCTTGGGTCTGGGAGAGAGCTCCTGAAGTCGGAGTTGCCTACATTGAGAGATGCTTTGAGATACGGTGTTTTAATCAGGCAAATCAGTGAAAAGAACCAAAGAACTTACACAAACAAAGACATTGCCAGTGATATGACCAAAGCTGTCTTGGCACAGTACACTCTGGCTAACGCTCAGTTCAAGCCTCCAGTCATAACGAGTCAGAAGAAGATTAGTGAGAGACTGCTAGCCAGTTGGGAAAAGGCAAGAGATATCTCTCTTGGGAGAGGAAAACTTGCAGTTAAGGACAGCTTTGCCAAGCAACTGGACCAGTTATTTGACATAATTACTTGCAAGTGCCCAATTGTTCTCTGTCCTGAGTTTGGATGGGATCGTGACTGTAAATCCGAGGCCCACATCTCCTGTATTTGCAAGCGTGAACTGAAGATTCCTGTGATCGAACTGGCATTTGTCAAAGCACAGAGAGAGAAGACTGGCAGTATAGGGGCTCTCATGATTTCTAGCCAAGATATTCCGGAGTCCAAGAGACAGGAGGCTGCCACAGAGAGACAGAAGAGGAGAAGAGTTGCCGAGGAAAAGAGACTTGAGAAGGCCCAGGGTGAGGTAAAAAAGGCCGATGATTGGAGTCAAGCTGATTCAGAGTTTAATGACTTCCCCATGGCTGATCCGAGTGCTGACCAGGAGAATGGTGACTTTGTCCCTAACCCAGAAAATAATGATCCCAAACCTTACAGGCATAACATTCGAAATAGGAAAGATATCCCGAGCATAGCTCTGGCCAGCATGCGACACCACACTGGTCTCAGAAAAACTGCAGAGATAGCAACAGCTGCCTGGATTGACGGTGGTTTGATAACACCTGATGATGTTCACCTGGTGATAGATCATAACAAAGTAAGGAGAGCTCAGGAGAAACTTGTCAGTAACCTAAAAGAGGAGTTTGATAAGGGGATAAGAGAAAATGGAATCAATTGTTTGTTCTTTGATGGGAGAAGGGATGACACTAAAGTGTTCATGAAAGTTGGAGATTCTGACAAGTTGTTCCCTGCCATGGTGAAGGAGGAACACTACTCCTGCTGCAGTGAACCAGGAGGGAAGTATTTGTGGCATTTCACTCCAGAGAAAGATGACATCAGGAAACCAGCTGAGATAGTGGCAGATAACATTGTGAACTGGCTCAGAGAGAGGAACGTAGACCAGACCCTGCAGGCCATTGGAGGGGACAGCACCAACACGAACACAGGGTGGCAAGGGGGGGTCATACAGTGGATAGAGCGTAAGATTGGGAGGAAGCTGGTCTGGATTGTTTGTGATCTCCACACCAACGAGTTGCCACTCAGACATCTGATCCAGGAGCTGGATGGCAAGACTCTTTAAAAAAACAGATGGTCTGCTCCTCTTGGCAAGATTCTGGACTCTGCCACTGAGTTAGAAATAAATCCGAGCTTTGAAAAAATCACAGTTGGCCCTCCACTCGTTGAGCTTGCACATACTGTCATTGACGACCTGAGTACTGACCAGTACTATGGTTACATGATTTGCAGTGCCATCAAAACTGGGGTCATGCCTGATAGACTTGCTTACCTGCAGATAGGTCCAGTCTCACATTCTAGGTGGCTCACAACGGCTCTCAGGTTCTGCAGAATTTGGGTCGCTCATCATAAACTGAAAGGGAACCAGCTTCACAACCTGAGACTTATTGTCCAATTCATCGTGAGTGTCTACTTGCCAAATTGGTTCAACACCAAGGTCAAGTCATCGTTCTCCGAAGGTCCGAGGCATGTTCTCTTCCAGCTTGAGCTCCTGAGGAGTCAGCCAAGGAAGGTTGTTCAGATTGTGGAGCAGACTGTGAGGAGATCTTCCTGGTATGCTCATCCCGAGGCAGTTCTGCAGACAATGCTCTGCAGTAAGGATGAGGAGGAGAGAAGAGTGGCAGTCAAAAAGATCTTGGATATGAGACTTATGAGAGGATCTGGGCATGACGAATCAGTTGGTGACGATTCCTTCAGGGTCAGGAAGACTCCTGAAGTCAATCTAGGTGCCAAGACCCTCACTGATCTCATAGATCTGGATAACATCCAGGCTGGCAGTGAGCCCCCTCTTACCTGCAGCCTCACCAATGTTCAAGTCAGAGCTTTCCTGGACAACCCCATGCATGTCCCTGCCTGGCCCTCGCACACCCAGAGTATAGAGCGTTGTGTACAGCAAGTGAGCGAGGCCAGCAGTCACGTGTACAGCCACGAGAGGAGGGAAGGCTACATCCGAGCTCAGGTGGTCAGCAGGGAGGTGATGAGTAGAAACAGAAGCAAGAAAGACATGTTCTCTATGGTGTGCAGCAACACCGGGTCGTAGTAGTAAAACCGGTTTTTGTATTTGATGATTTTGTTTTCTAAAGGAATATTAAATTTAATAAATGTGTCAAGATCATTCGTTTCACTATTCTGGATCATTTTCATCCTAATAAATTAACCTGATACATTTAATTTACTTTAAATAAGCTATTTAGTGGTGTTGGTAAAAGGGTGGGAATACTGAATTTTCATAAGAGTTCAAGTTAAAATTTACCTAGCAAAAAATGAAAACTTTTCAAATCTGAAGATATCACATGATTCTGCACATAGAACTACATCATTAATACCATGGGCCGATTTTTCAAACTCAAAAAAAAAATTTGCCTCCGTATGACACACCCTACTCAGGTAAGGTCAAATGTGTTTCTGTCATGGGAGACTCGATGGTGAAGTATTTAGGTAACAATCTCTGCACTAAAGTTTGGAAGCTCGAGTGTCTCCCCGGGGCAGGGATAGGTAGAGTACTGGAGAGAGTGGAGAACGTCATTGATGACTGTGGAGACAACCCCATAGTCTTACTGAGTGCAGGAGGCAATGACGTAGGTAAGCTTACCAGTGTCGAACTGCGTAAACTGTATAGGGAAGCTCTAGATAAGATTAGGGTGAAGGGTGTAACTCCTATTGCTTGCTCTATCCTACCTAGACGTTGTGCCAGTTGTGAATGGATGTCCCGTGCAATTGGTTTCAATTGCTGGTTGGAAGAACAGTGCAAAGAGCTGTCGACGCCATTCATTGATAGTTGGAGCCTGTACTATGGTGTTGATAGTATGTATGCAAGGGATGGGGTGCATTTAAGTAGGAAGGGGGTGGCGGTGCTAGCGAAGATAGTTGACAGGGTAGTAAAGGTGGGGTTTTAATATGTCCAAATTCCATCTATGGTAAAGAGAGGAAAATACCATGTGAAAATAACAGCAGTGAAACAGAAGTAGATAATGCTGAAAATATAGTTAGTCATAATAACAAACATCAAAGTAATAAATGTAAAACAGATAGAAACGGAAGAAATATATTGAGTGTTTATTATACTAATAGTAGAAGCCTGTGTAACAAAATGGACCAGCTCAGGGCCATTTTTAGTAAAGAGAACATAGATATAATTGCAATAACGGAAACATGGATAAATTCAAACAGCAAACATTTTTTAGCAGAATTTCATATTCCAGGATATAACCTATTTAAATTTGACAGAGTAAGAAGGAGAGGGGGCGGTGTAGCAGTGTATATCAGGGTGTCATTAAAAAGCTGCAATAAATCAAACATTAAAACAAATAGCGACAATTAAAGTATTTGGGTAGAGATTGGTGAGGGCAATGAGTCCGTAGTCATTGGTGTTATATATAGACCACCTAATTTGAGTAGGAACGATGGTAAATTGCTATGGGAGGAAATAAAGAAGGCATCTGATAGAAACAATGTATGTATTCTAGGCGATTTCAACTTTTCAGGCTTAGATTGGAAAAATCAACTTAGCGATAATGAATCTGAAGATTTTCTAGAAGTAGTACAAGATAGTTTTTTATATCAATTCATAAACTCGCCCACTAGAGGAAATAATATCCTCGATTTAGTTCTCAGTAATAATGAAAATCTAGTAAAAGATGTTGGGATTGGAGACGAACTAGGAAACAGTGATCATAAAGCCATATATTTTAACATAATATGGAATGGCAGGAAGAAGGAAAATTCGGCCTTGATCCCGGATTTTAGGAAGGCTAATTACGGTAGCTTAAGGAGAGACCTAAGGGATGACACTATGGTCAAAAGATTAATCCCCCCCACACCTCTGGAAACTGTCAACTTAGGACGGGAGAACCCCGAATTTAATTGAGCAGCTACTTATGAACAATTCATTGCGACAATCCATAATGCTCAAAATAAACACATCCCTAAAAGAAAATTCAGATCGATACGGAACCAACCAAAATGGATGAATAATAGACTCTTAGATCTTCTAGGGAAAAAGAAAGGAGTATATAGAAAAGTTAAGAAAGGCGAAAATCACTTACTTGGTTACTATCAGAACTTAACAAGACAGGTAAAAACAGAAATTAGGAAAGCAAAGAGAAATTATGAAATCAAGGTAGCAAATGAATCGAAAAATAACCCCAAAGCTTTTTATCAACTGTATAAATCAAAGGTTAGAGATACAATAGGTCCCCTTAAAACTACGACAGGAGAAATGACTGATGATGAGTTAGAAATGTGTAGTACGTTAAATAGTCATTTTCGCTCCGTATTCACAAATGAAAACCTAGCACAGTTTCCAGAAGTTCATAAGGTATATAACGACAGTATAGAAAATATGTTGATGAAAATCAATATTACTAATAACGATGTGCTTAAAGTAATTAACAAACTGAAGCCTCATAAATCGCCTGGTCCAGACGAGGTATATGCTAGAATATTAAAAGAATGTAGAGATGAGTTGAGTAATCCATTAGCAGTTTTATTTAATAAGTCATTAGAATCGGGCCTAGTGCCAGAAGCTTGGAAACTTGCAAATGTAGTTCCGATTTTCAAAAAAGGTGATAAATCAATTGCATCAAATTACCGTCCCATTAGTCTCACGTCAATCATAGGCAAGTTGCTAGAGTCAATTATTGCTAAAAAAAATCAGAAGCCACCTTGAAACATTCAACTTAATTCATTCTTCTCAGCACGGGTTCACCCAGGGACGTTCTTGTCTCACAAATTTGCTTAGCTTTTTCTCAGAAGTATATGAAGCCGTAGATAATGATAAGTCATATGATATAATTTATTTAGATTTCAGTAAAGCATTCGATAGAGTCCCTCATGAGAGATTGATAAGGAAGGTAGAAGCACATGGAATAGGTGGATCATTATTAAAATGGATTAGGTCATGGTTAACTGGTAGGAAACAAAGAGTCAGCATAAATGGATTTAAGTCAGACTGGGGTGTGGTCAAAAGCGGAGTTCCCCAGGGATCTGTATTAGGCCCTCTGCTGTTTGTTATATTCATTAACGATCTTGATTTCGGTATAACTAGTAGGATTAGTAAATTTGCAGATGATACCAAAATGGGGAGAGCGATAAATTCAGGCAGTGACTTTGAACACCTTCAAAGAGATCCAGATACCTTACATGAGTGGTCAGTAGACTGGCAAATGAATTTTAATACTGATAAATGCAAGGTACTACAGATAGGGAAGACGAATACAAACGTTAAGTATAAACTAGGTAACACGGAAATAGAAAACTCAGATTGTGAAAAAGGTATAGGTGTATTTGTTAGCAACGACTTGAAACCTAGAAAAAAATGTATTAGCGTTCGCAACAATGCAAACAGGATTCTTGGGTTCATATCTAGGAGTGTGAGTAACAGAACTGCTGACGTTATCTTTGTTAGGTTCTGAATAATAAGTTCTATATACAGGAGAGAACACAAACACCTGTATAGTTTTGTAGGTTCGGTTTACTGGATAAGAGTATGTACACAAAGGAGAGCAGCACTCTCTCTCGACTAGGCTCCCGGTCAACTGCTATAGGCGACGTATGGCAAGTGTACATTAGCAGCTTCCATACGTCGCCAGGCACATTAATTAGCGTGTGGGATATGGTAAAACATTGCCACACGCTGCGTTAGCTAGGCTGAATAAATAAACATAAATGGAGCACAATACATAATAAAAATCATGATATTATAATCCGCATTCCATAAATATACTCCACCTCCTCCCCCTATACGCTTCATAGCAAGTCTTGAGCGGACCTTTCTTTTGGATCCGTTCTGAGCGTCGCGGACTTCATCACTGGGAAGGGTATGCGGAACTCAACATTGGTGGCGGGGCCAGCAGAAGGCATTGTTACGGGTCGGAGAAAACGGCGGTTCCTCCACACACACGCCCACTGGGTAACCGCACCTGTAGTCCCGTTGACCTGCGAGACCCTGACTACGCCTACTGCCAACGTAGGGAGGTCGGGTCCTGAACACGGACTTGGCGTGCCGACACTCAACTGGGGAGAGAACGGGCGTGGTCGTGTGTAGCGGGCGACGACGTCCTGAAAAAACGTTCGGCGGCTCGGCGATCACAACCTCTGTTCTTGGCCGGCCACTCCTTGGAGAAGGATTGATGTGAGCAGGGACCACAAAGAAACGAAGGGGGCGTCCATACAAAACCTGGGCAGGGTGAGCGTCCGGTGTAGTTAGGTGTGTTGCGGAGTTCAAGAAGACCCCTGGTCGAAGGCTCGCAGTCAATGTCCCAGAAGGGGCCACCTTAGGATGAGGTGCTTCAGGGATTTGACAGCAGCCTCAGCGTGGCCGTTGGACTGCGGGTAATGGGGCGATGACAACACATGCCGGACTCCCCATCGGTCGAGGAACACAGCAAAGTCCCGGCTTGTGAACTGAGGCCCTCCGTCGGTTCGCAGGCGTACAGGAACGCCCACGTCACGGAAGTAGTGGCGGAACTTGCTGATGGTGGCGGCAGACGTCGTGTCATTACCGCACTTGATGACAACCGGCCAACCAGAGAGACGGTCGACGATAACGAGGAAGGACTTTCCTGACACACAGAAAAAGTCGGCCGACACAGACTCAAAGGGGCGGGTGGGGTTGTCGTCACTCATAAAGGATTCCTGCTGCTGGCTGGGTTGTAATACGCGGCGGGGCTTACACACCTGGACAGCATTGGAGATGTCGGGGTCGATGCCAGGCCGGAACACAGTCTGTCTTGCACGCCGTTTGGTGGCCTCGGCTCCACAGTGACTGTCGTGGAGGCGAGCCAAGGCGTGGAGACTTGAAGCAGCAGGGACAACTACCGAAGGAGAGGTGTCACTGGCCAGAGGTAGGGGCAGGGCGGCAGCAGGGTAGTTGCTGCTCCCTTCGTGCACCCTGTTGGCGTGTTTTACCTCGAGAATCGGTGTTGGGAAGTCCTGGGGGATGATGGCCAACTCTTGGCAATGTCTGTAGGACAGCAAAGGAGTCGGGACGCCATTATGCACATCAATCCAGGCTTGACACGACCTGTTGCCAAAGGTGACGTGTGCATAGAGTGAACCTAGGGCCGGGGTCATCTGTGAACCATCTGCCATAAAGCGGAGATCCTTGGGGGGCGGTCCTAGATCACTTGGAGAGAGCCCCAAGCATTGCAAATGCTGGGGACCGATGACTGTAGCATCAGCGCCGGTGTCGGGCAACATCTGAAGACGGGATGACACACCGCCGTAGGTCACGATGACGCTGATGTACTGGGGGACTTTGGTCCTGGGACGCGGGGGGGAGCACACATTCCTAATGTGGCTCGAGCGTTGTCAGGAGTCGTCGTACCTCTGATTGGAAGACTGTGGGCGGCCCTCTCTGGTGGAGGGGGGCTGAAGCTTCCGCCGACGCGGTCCCTTGGGTATGTTGGAAGGGCAACACTTGTCATAGTGGCCCAGACGACCACACACATTGCACTGGACGCGTTTGGCTGGGCACCGTACTGTGAGTGACCAGTGGCCCTTACGGTCACAACTGTTGCAGGTAGACTGAGCAGCTGGACACACCTGTGTTCCGTGCTGCTTACCACAGTTGTTGCAAAATAAACCGGGCGTGGACGTGGTGGGCGAAGGCGTAGGAACGGACTTCTTGTCCTTCTTGTACCGGGACACAGCGCGTACAGCTGTAGGGGGAGCACGGATGGCAGAGGTGGCACACCTGGCAGCCTCATAGGAGCGACATATCGTCAACACATCCTTAAGAGAAGAGGAAGAGTCGAGGGAGGTGAGGCGTTGGACAAGTTCCTCGTCCTTAACACCCATCAGGATCACCTGCCTCAACTGGGTCTCCTCGCACTGCTGGTGGTGGCCTGGACATATATCTACCTCTTCCGAGGCTCTCTTAAGACGCACGTAAAAGGCATCAAAAGACTCACCCTCCATCTGTCTGCAGCTAAACAATTCCCTCCTGCGCAGAGCTTCATTCTGCTGTCCTTTGATGTGCCGTTGTAGAACGTCCAGTACCTCCTCTACAGACAGCAAAGAGGTTGGGGGTACCTGCAACGTATGTTCCAAGACACGCTGAATTTCCAAGGACAGGCACATGCGCAGCTGGATGAGTTGTTTAGGCTGTGACAAACTCTGGAGATCCACCATTGTAGAGTAATCAGTCCACCGTCGCCGCCATTCACGAAAAGTCTGGAAAGTCTCATCAGGCTTCAAGATGGGCGGCGTTTGAGCTGCTGCTTTAGGTGGGGCTGGGGGGTGTGAAGGAAGCATGGATGAGGTATCTGAACCAGTCAGTACCGAGGCAGTGTTAGAGCCAGGGGCTTGGTTAACAGTGAGGCGAGATATCAAGGCTTCAAACCGTTCACTGTCTTCCAATCTCCGTTGGTTGTCTCGTTCTGCCTCTGCTTGCCTTCTGTGCTCATCCGCCAAACGTCTGTGGGCTTCATCCTCGCGTTTCTCATCTCTCATAAACTTCAGTAAAGCAATTATCTCTGGAGACAACGCTGAATATTGAGGTGAGGGACTGCGCGATGTGGGGGCTGAAGCGTCGTGGCCGGTCTGGTCATCCATCTCTGCGGGGCTATCACCCGCCTGGGTCATCCAGACGCTGGGTCCACGGCTACGTAAGGCGTGAGACATAACTACTTCCTCTGTGTACTATGTCTTAAATCAGTGTTGACCGGTCAGCCCGTCGTATCAACAAGATTTCAGACAAAAAATTAATTAAATACACAGATAAGTAGGTTATATATATAAAATATATATAAGGAAGCCGCGCGGTCAGCGAGTGTTAGTACATGTATGTGTGTGAGTGAGTGTGTCCTGGGCCGGTAGAGCGTCTCGCCCCAGCTGTGAGGGGGGGTGGAGGCGGCGCTGTGAGGGGGGGTGGAGGGAGAGGCGCGGCGACTCCCAGTCAGTCTAGTTACCCTCAGGACGCGGTCAGAGACGGGTGCACTGAACTTTACTCCTTACAAATGCCCAGAACGTGCCGTATACCTTGGGAATCCTTTAGAACAAGGTCACACATGAATGGCACGAACACACAATGCACTAAACACTTCACAGAAAATCACTGTCACTGACACTGCTCAAAGTTGCTGAAATTCTTCAAGGAGAGATGGCGCGGGAGTTGACCCAAGGCTTGACCCAAGACGGGAGGGGACCCTAGCCGGCTTTCTACAAACTTTGCACTATCACTCGTAATTATCCAGTAAGACTACGCACTGCGCCATGTTAGGTTCTGAATAATAAGTTCTATATACAGGAGAGAACACAAACACCTGTATAGTTTTGTAGGTTCGGTTTACTGGATAAGAGTATGTACACAAAGGAGAGCAGCACTCTCTCTCGACTAGGCTCCCGGTCAACTGCTATAGGCGACGTATGGCAAGTGATACATTAGCAGCTTCCATACGTCGCCAGGCACATTAATTAAGCGTGTGGGATATGGTAATAACATTGCCACACGCTGCTAGCTAGGCTGAATAAATAATACATAAATGGAGCACATACATAATATACATACATGATATATAATCCAGCATACATAATATACATACAATCTTGAAACTTTACCTAGCATTAGTGAGGCCACACATGGATTATGGGGTTCAATTCTGGTGTCCTTATTATAGAATGGACATAGATTCTTTGGAGAGAGTACAAAGAAGAATGACAAAAATCATCCATAATATTAGAGACCTTCCATATGAAGAAAGACTGAAAAGCTTAGGCTTGCATTCATTAGAGAGGCGTAGAGTTAGGGGAGATATGATAGAGGTGTTCAAGTGGGTAAGTGGGATTAACAAGGGTAAAATGGAAGATGTTCTGAAGCACAGTAAAAACGAAATAACCAGAACAAATGGCTTTAAATTAGATAAATTCCGATTCAGAAAGGATATAGGCAAGCACTGGTTTGGTAATAGAGTTGTGGATATGTGGAATAGGCTACCGAGTGCTATAGTAGGATCGGGGACGCTAGGGAGCTTCAAGACGAAGTTGGATAGGCACATGGAAGTGCTGGGATGAGTGTGAAAGAGATCTGCCCTGTATGGACCAGTCGGCCTCCTGCAGTACCCCACTTTCTTATGTTCTTATGTTCTTATATATACATATATATATATATATATATATATATATATATATATATATATATATATATATATATATATATTTCATGAAAATCACACGGGAAAATGGAAACAACGGAGCACCTTAGCTTTCGTCTTTATTCAAGACATCTTCAGAGACAACTGGATTACATGGACAGAGAGAGGCTTAAATATACAGGGTGACCTTAAAAACATGAGGTCAGGTCATAAAAATGTCATCCACTAATCCCCACACCAACACACATGTAGAGGAGCTTAAGAGAAGGGGGGTGACGTGACTAGTCAGGTCAGGTCAAAAATAAGGGACCCACAAAATAACTATCATACATCTAGATCAAAGGTTTTCAAAGCATTTTTAACCTTGGGCCACTGACAAATAAATTTATGTAACATATTATCAGTTTTGAACTGACCATCACTAAGGTTTATTGATTTTAATTCCTTAATCAAACTAGCTTCAACCAGAAGTCTTTCTGTGACACAAGATGATTTAAATACTTCTAAGCTTTTTTCCCAAGCAATGGGGTGATCATTATTCCTAACATGAACGAACAAGGCACTGCTTTCAGATGCTGTTCTGATATTATACTTATGTTGTTTGATTCTGAGCTGCAGTGTTTTTCCTGTCTGTCCTACATAATTACAATTACATTTGCTACATGGAATACAATAAACACTTCCATTTACATTCAAACTTGGGCTATTCCTTATTAACATATTGGTAATGGTTGAGTCATATTGAAAACAACATTAATATTTAGAAGCTTGAGGGACCGAACTAACGGGACAAATTCATTACGATAGGGCAGAGTCAAAATATTCTTAAGTGTAGGAACTTGTCTGGTTTGAGAGGAATGAAAGGATTTTTTAGCCCTTTTAGAACAACGATCAACAAACACAGAAGAGTACCCGAGCATCTGTGCAATGGAACGAATGTGTTTCAATTCATCGTCAATAAATTCAGAGTCACAAATACGCAGACATCTTAAGAACATAGCAGAAAAACTGACATTTTGGTAGACTCAAAGTGATTCGATAAAAAGTGAATGAAACTGTTTACCTGTGTGGGCTTTCTATATACCTTAAATTTGTAGTTTTGGCCATTTCTCATGATAAGCATATCAAGGAATGGAAGGGATCCATTTATTTCTCTTTCAATTTTGAATGTGATACTTGGGACAATATCATTAAGCTTGTCTAAAAATTCCAATGGGTCACTGTTTCTAGGCCAAAGACAAAGAACATCATCTACATATCTATACCATGGAGGAATAAAGTCCACTATATTGGGTAGTAATCAAGACTCAAAAAACTCCATATAAATACAGGCTAGAGGAGCAGAAAGACAATTACCATGCTCATGCCAAATATTTGCATCTGAAAGCAGTGCCTTGTTCGTTCATGTTAGGAATAATAATCACCCCATTGCTTGGGAAAAAAGCTTAGAAGTATTTAAATCATCTTGTGTCACAGAAAGACTTCTGGTTGAAGCTAGTTTGATTAAGGATTTAAAATCAATAAACCTTAGTGATAGTCATTTCAAAACTGATAATATGTTAAATAAATTTATTTGTCAGTGGCCCAAGGTTATAAATGCTTTGAAAACCTTTGATCTAGATGTATGATAGTTATTTTGTGGGTCCCTTATTTTTGACCTGACCTGACTAGTCACGTCACCCCCCTTCTCTTAAGCTCCTCTACATGTGTGTTGGTGTGGGGATTAGTGGATGACATTTTTATGACCTGACCTCATGTTTTTAAGGTCACCCTGTATATTTAAGCCTCTCTCTGTCCATGTAATCCAGTTGTCTCTGAAGATGTCTTGAATAAAAACGAAAGCTAAGGTGCTCCGTTGTTTCCATTTTCCCGTGTGATTTTCATGAAATATATATATATATATATATATATATATATATATATATATATATATATATATATATATATATATATATATATATATATATATATATGTAACCGGTCGGAATTTACTGGACTTTAATTTCTCACTTGACTTGGGGTTTATTTAAAATTAATAGATGGTAATGGCAGTGGAAGCGCCCCTTT
The DNA here is from genome assembly GCA_958450375.1 of Homarus gammarus. Taxonomy (NCBI): domain Eukaryota; kingdom Metazoa; phylum Arthropoda; class Malacostraca; order Decapoda; family Nephropidae; genus Homarus; species Homarus gammarus. Next base: position 252,297 of record CAUDMG010001319.1, read on the forward strand.
GAGAAAAATCCCGAACCAGCACAAGAACACTTAAAACTACTAAACAAAATAAATTGTCCGTGACCCGTGGAAGGATAGCATCTGTGACTGGGATGAATGAGACACACTGTTACATTTAGACACTTATATTCCCTCCAACACTACAAACACAATCCAATAATGGTACACCAGTATGCGCACCTCTTAACTTGAACTTAAAACACTACTCTGGGGAATAAAAGTTATACATGATATAAAAATTATTAGAACCTCAGGCAACAATAAATTTGAAGTAATAAGAACTGTTCCATGCACACATGAAACAGGCCTTAAAGGCTTTCACACAATAATATCAGTCACTTAGGTACCAAAAAAAGATATTAACTACTCTACAATGAATAGGCCTTAAGGGCACTCAACAAAATTATATGTCACTGAGGAATGGTAATAAAAATGAGAAATTAAATACTCTACAATGAATAGGCCTTAAGGGCACTCAACAAAATTATATCAGTCACTGAGGAAATGGTAATAAAGCATGAAATTAAATACTCTACAATGAATAGGCCTTAAGGGCACTCAACAAAATTATATCAGTCACTAAGGAAATGGTAATAAAATATGAAATTAAATACTCTACAATGAATAGGCCTTAAGGGCACTCAACCAAATTTATAGCACCCCAACAGATGCACACTTCCTAACCTAACCTAACCACTACTCTGGGGAACAAGGTTATACCTGAGATCAGAATTATGAAGAACAATCAGAGGCATTAAAAGAATCAAATCACAGTATCACTCTGGTTCCACTTGATGGCACAAACATTCAAAACAATATTATCAAAATTATCTAGAAACTATTAAACTACACCCGTAATAAAGGAGGGAAAATGTTCCTCCTGGTATCTCCTAGAGACCTAGACTCACGGTCTCAGTGTGTGACCATTAGTCTACTCAGATAGCCTCAGTGTACTCCCAGTGCGTCCATAAAGCGGACGGGAGTGAGCCAATCAGACCTTGTACAGTTGAGAGAAGCTTTAGCGTCCCGTCGTTTAGTTGTCGGGAGCACTCGTTCACTCAAGAGATCCTTTGCTACCCCGCTAAACAGTGACAGGCCTACTTTGATCGGTCCAATGGCGACAATCGCCACCCTCAATCCTCAACGGCAGTCTCAAACGGCAGTCAATCTCAGGTCAACTCCAGTCAACTTCAGTCAAGTGGGTTCTCACGGAAACCCTGAAATGAACTCACTGTTAGCTCAGTTTACTTTATCACTGCCCTATCTAACCCTGTCTGAGATCGAATGAGACTTACTTGTTATACTGCAATATTTCAGCGCAGGTGACTAGGCCACGTGACTATATCTGGGACAGACGCGCAGGGACGTCTTGTTCGTGTGAGTGCTATCCGGGACTGAGAGAGAGCCCGCTTCGTGTCCTCTCAAGGCGTTAGCTTAGGCCTACGTGACCTATTTTCCGCCTAACTAATAACTCCTTGGGACACCCTTTAACATTATTCAGACTGCTAAACGATCTATAATAATTTCAAATTCAATAATAGTCCCTTAACTTCATGAATCGCATCATTATTAATCCGGTAAATTACATTTAATATCATATAGGCCTAGTTCCGCAATCTCCCACTATGTGCGGGGAGCGCTCTCTTCCCTCAGACGACCTTGAACGCTCAGTACCGCTAATGGCGGGGCATTCGAAATTACTCTGAAATTTCTGAATATTACATATATATATATATATAACCGGTCGGAATTTACTGGACTTTAATTTCTCACTAGACTTGGGGTTTATTAAAGATTATTAGATGGTAATTGCAGTGGAAGCGCCCCTTTGAGAGAAATCCCGAACCAGCACAAGAACACTTAAATTTACTAAACAAAATGAATTGTCCGTGACCCGTGGAAGGATAGTGTCTGTGACTGGGATGAATGAGACACACTGTAAAATTTAGAAACTTATATTCCCTCCAACACTACAGACACAATCAAATAATGGTACACCAATATGCTCACCTCTTAACCTAAACTTAAAACACTACTCTGGGGAATAAAGGTTTTACATGATATTGAAAATATTAGAAATGCAGACAATGCCTCATTAGACAACAATAAACTTAAAGTATTAAGAAATGTTGCTTGCACACATGAAACAGGCCTTAAGGGCTTTCAACAAAATAATATCAATCACTGAGAAGATTTTATAAAAGAATAGGAAATCAATAACTCTACAATGATTAAGCCTTAAGATCACTCAACAAAATGATATCCAGCACTGAGAAAATGGTATAAAAATAGAACTTATTAGCTCCACCCTGATTAGGCCTTCAGGGCACTCAGCAAAATTATATTACCCCAACAGATACACACCTCCTAACCTAACTTAAACACTACTCTGGGGAACAAGGGTTATACCTGAGATTGAAATTATAAGGAAATAGTAAATGCACACAGCATACATTATTAACTTAAAAAATAGTATTAAGTACACACAAAAATAATATCACAATTATTTAGAAGTTACTGAGTCCACCAATACCCATGAACCATGCTTCCTAACCTAACACTTACACAGATTCCACCTGCACTCCGTAGTCGTTTAAGGCACAACCAACAGGCACCCGTAGCTTAAGGCCCAAACCAGCCTTTCTCTACCTTGGAAATGTACCTCTAAGTTCCACTGGACTCTTGGTCCCAGTGTGTGACCCTGTATCACTCAGCTGGCTTCACTTTACCCCCAGTACATCCATGAAACGGAAGGGAGTGAGCCACTCAGACCTTGTACAGTTGAGAAAAGCTTTAGCTTCCCGTTAGTAAAAGGTTTTCACTAAGCTGCTTTAAAATATGTGGCATTGTGAGCCGAGGTAGAGGAGCGTTGATGACCCCAAACGATCGTCACGTCGTTAGTTGGGCACCTAGACAGCTGGGTTCACTCCCACTCTCACCATACTCAACAGGTGGCTCAAACCCAGGTCAGTGGACGGTCATACAGCTCGCTTCACCACTCGTGTCTCATACCGCCAGTGGACGTTATCATACCTCGTGGGGTCTACAGAACCCTGAAAAACCCGGGCTGTTAGCTATTGTCTCACATCACCGTTTGTTCCTACCGCCCTATCAAGCTTTGTCTGATATTGAATAAAACTTACTTGTTTAATACTGATGTTAAATAAATGAAGGAACCAGGTCACGCGATCCGTCTCTCCTGGGTACAGCACTGAGGTGGTCCTTGACCTCTCTCACAGCTCCCCAGCCACGCTTGCTCACTGGTTCACGCTTTCCAGGAGTGACTTATTTACCAGACGATTAACAGCTTAATTAAAGCGTATGCAACATTTTCAGACTGGGAAACGATCTATAATTATTTTCACTTTAATAACTGATATTTAACTTCATGATTCGCGTCCCTATTAACTCGATAAATATCGTATAGGCCTACTTCCACAACCTCTCCCCTCAGACGACCTTGAACTCAGCATCGCCAATGGCGCGCATTTGAAATTACACTGAAATTTCTGAATATTACATATATATATATATATATATATATATATATATATATATATATATATATATATATATATATATATGTATATATATATATGTATGTATATATATATATATATATATATATATATATATATATATATATATATATATATGTATATATATATATATATATACATATATATTAGGGTGGAGCTTAAAACATTAAAAAAAACGAAATTTACATTTTTGAAAGTCTTACCCCCTGAATATGTTCCTTGTGATATAGAAACAATGTATACAAAGTTTCAGGCCTAAATTCCTATATTTAGAGGTAGCTCAATGACCTCAAAAATTACGAAAATGATGAAAATTCAATGATTTAGGAGTATATCAGACCAATGTCTTAATTTGTTTAATCAAACACTTGAACTCAATATATATTCAGGGACGTAGCCAGGGGGGGTTGCAACCAACAACAACCAACAAAAATTCGAAAAAAAAATTATTTTTTCGAAAAAAAATTTATATATTTGTTCGAAAAAAAATTTTTTTTTTCGATTTTTTTTCAAATATTAGTTATAGTTAGTGATTGAAGGCCATATAAACAGCCAAAAAAAGGTCAAAACTGACTGCTTACACTTATAAAAGGGTGTTCTTAGTATATTTTGTCCAAAAAACAGATTTGTAAGCATTTTATGCTAAATTCTCTCCCAAGCTTTTAGCAGTTTCTGCTAATACAATAACGGCTTTGCGGTCTGACATTTTTGTGCGATCTAAGGCTGCTGAAAGTTCTGGAGTAACGACATTTTTTCTCCCTCTCTTTCTTTTTCGTCGTGTCTGAAATTGGATTCCTCCATCAGATCCCTCACTCTCATTTTGTCCAGTTTCAATATTTTCAATACATTCTGCAGAGCTGATTTCAGATTCGGAACCAGATGAAATAAGTTCAGTTCTAGAAGCTGCTATGTGTTTCAATTCCCCCATTCGATGTCGTCTGGCAACCATTTGGTCCTCTCTTTTGGACGCCCTTTTCTCCTTATTAGCAAGCTTTACATCTACTCCAGCCAGTGACCCTCTTCTTCCCTTTTCTCGCTGAGCTAACAAGAAATCCTTGTCTTCTTGTAATACTGAAGTATTGTTCAGAGCATCTGCGTGAGCGACATCAAATAGATCTTCAAGCCGGGAAACAAAAGCCGACTCTTTTGCGAGTTGTGTTGGTGACGTTCGTGCTTTGTTCTTTTTCAAAAGACGCCATTCTTCAAATGTCTGCTGAAGCTTAGTCTGGCAGTTTTGATGATCTCTCGTCGGGATTCTAGCTTTTTTCCAAAACTGTGTTATTTCCGTGATGGTAATATCAGATGATTTTCTTACGGTCTTCTTCAGATCAAGATGGTGATGTAGGAAAAATCCAAGAGCCATACGCATTGACGGCAACTTGCTGCCTGTTATTTCAATCACGGAGTCGCCAAGGAGATACAACTTGGTTTGAGATCTTGTTACTTTAGCCGGAGATGCCATTTTCTTTTTCAATCTGAACTAAATATAAAATAGCATTCATTAGACAGGTTGGAGTCATTAATTTCATTAACACTTATGTTTAAGAAATGTTCTACAAAATGTCTATGTATCTGTCTATCTACGTAGTATTTAGGACTTTACTGCTTACACAATAACATTTAGACACTTAGACAGATGTAATATAATTCATCAGTAGATAAGAA
>CAUDMG010001319.1:260000-277202 GCA_958450375.1 Homarus gammarus
TTGTTATTGTTATTATTATTGTTATTATTATTGTTATTATTGTTGTTATTATTGTTATTGTTAGTGTTATTGTTATTGTTATTATTATTGTTATTATTGTCATTATTATTATTGTTATTATTGTTATTGTTATTATTATTATTATTTTTTTTTTTATTATTATTATTATTTTCAGTGTTGTTATTATTATTATTTGTATTATTTATTTTTTAATTTTTTATTATAAATTTTACTTACTATGAACTAATCATTATTATTATCGTTATCATCTATTACATTTTCGCCCCCCAGGCACCGTTGTGGGTCAGTAACCTGTTCCTGGGTGGGCTAATTCCCGTTAAAAAAATAAAATAAAATACACAATACCTCACTATGCAGGAATCAACTAGTGTGAATAGGGGTCGCTTCCACTTCACCACAAAGCAACAAAATGTTATCTTTGGAAAAATTTTCTCCTCGTGGAACCGTGGTAGTAACCCCGGATCCTATACCTTATTTCTGAGGTATTGTTTGTATATTGAAATCTGCACATGTGTGTGTGCTAACATAGGTGAGTATACGACAATCAGACTGTACACCTATTTCTCAACCCCTTCCACGGCTTTTATAATCGATTTCCAATTAATTTTGTTTCTCTTGCAACGAGTATGTAATAACCACAATTTAACCTACAATTAGTTATAATCTCTGTAATTCAGTGTAAACGTAACCAGCATCACAACAGTCATTAATACACTATAATTTCAGTTCCTTAAAACGTAAGCATTGTCCTGCTGGCTGGAAACTACAATCCTTTAGTGAGGAAGTTACAGACTAAGATTGCTGGGACATTCATTGAGGAGTGAAGGGGGAAGTGCAGTGAGAACTTGGATAATGACAGGGAAGGGTAAGAAAAGAAGAATACGACGGAGAGATGTAGTTGAGGAATGTTTTATGAAAGAGGTAAGAATAACAAGAGAGGAAACACAGGACCGACAATAAACGTGGATTACTTAGACACACGCGAATAAGAAGCATCACGTAGTTATTAATATAGCAGGTCGCAGGTTCATTAAATCCTGAATAGCACATATCGTCCTGTTAGCCAGAAATTCCCCATCTATCTCTTTCATTAACAAAAACAAAAACAGCCTGTCTCTACTAACCAGCTCAAGAGAACGGAAATTAACCTCTCCATCGCCCCACATTTCGCGAAAATGGCCTGGAAAGTTTGGATAAAGTTTTCGGCAGTTCAGGGGAGCCCCGGATCCCCCCGAACTTAAACTTTGGCTTCTTATCTACCACTCAGACCGCTGCTAGATGGTCTCTCCTTTGTTCCTCCTGCTATAATGGGATGATAGCGGGGGTCAGTGCGGCACAACTTCTACATCCGCTTATAGCAAGTTATTATTTCATGGGTCGACTGTGACTCCGTTTCGTGTATCACTTTTACGTCTACACATAATCAACTATTGTTTCATGGATTGTCTGTGTCTGAGGCGAGTACACAACTTTCACAAATGCGTATAAATGAGGTTTCTTTGCTTAGCACATAGAAATGTGTAGCAAGATGAAGCATAGTTTCTTCTATGTGACACCTTAATGAGGACAAGATGAGATAAGTCGACTTCCATAAATATATATGATAAATATTAGGATGAGTAAGGCAGCGATGTAAGTAACCTGGAAGCACCAGCGACTCTCCACGGACAGTGGCGAGGGGCAGCACCTGATGTCGTAGATATTGGACAGGAACGACATCATCGCTGAAAGTCTGTGAGGTCGGGAGTTTTCTTTCGTCGTAACTCTGCAGCAGGTGGTGCATCATGGTGAGTGAGGGGAGGGTGTTGTGGGGATACTGGTGATTCCTTACTGACAATGGCGCTGTGCAGTGCCTGATAAGGTAAGCGATGGGCAGTAAATTGACTTGTGAGCGTGGGCGACGCTACACCAACCAACAAGCTTACCCCCAATAACCCCCCCCCCCCCCCCCCCCACGATTATGGGTGACTCTGGGTGAGGCTAATCTAAAATTTGGTTACAGAGTCTACTGAATAACACTGAACATGATCGTGAAACCAATACAAAATGTTTCGAATTGATTTCCAATCTTATTTTGTCGTGGTAGTCCTGATGGACTAACTTTATTACAATTCATTCAAGTGGCAGATCACAAAAAGATCTCCCATGGCAGATTGCCACAAAACACCCCTGTGGCTGTTGCAGCTCATCAAGTACATTGGCGTTGGCGCGTGGCAGATTAATGTGGGTGAGTTGGAGGTACATGCAGGGGGTGAGGGGAACGGGAGGGGGGGGAGGGGCGGACACCGGTACATGCAGCCTGCAGACCATAACCGGGTGTGTTGCGGGGCCAAGCGACCAGCTGTCTGTTGCGTGCTGGTGGTAGTGGTACGGGTCCCTGCACCAGGCCAGGCAGGTGTGTGCTGGCTGCAGTGGGAGATATTTTGTGATTCGCCACTTGAATGGAATTGTATGAAAGTTAGAAAAAAAACTCACATCTAGGAAGGACCAGGGACAAAAAATAACGATTGGATCCAATTCGAAACATTTGTATGGTTTTCAGATCATGTTTACAGATGTATTCGTAGACTCTGTAAACTCAAATTTTAGATTAGCCTCACCCAGTAGTCCACCCATAAGCGGGGGGGGCGGGGGGGGTTTATTGGGTGGTAAGCTTGTTGGTTGGTCGTAGCGTCGCCCACGCTCACCAAAGTCAACTGCCCATTCGCTTACCTTAATCAGGCCCGCACAGCGCCATTGTACAGTAAGGAATCACCAGTATTCCCCACAACACCCTCCTCAGCACTCACCATGATGCACCCACCTGCTGCCAGAGTTACGACCCGAAGGAAAAACTCCCGCCCTAAAGACTTTCAGCGATGATCGGCGTTCGCTCCAATATCTACGACATTCAGGTGCTTGCCCCTCGCCACTGTCCGTGGACGAAGTCGCTGGTGCTTCCAGGTTTCACTACATCGCTGCCTTCACTCATCCTAATAAGTTATCATTATATATTTATGGAAGTCGAACTTATCTCATCTTTCCTCATTAAGGTGCACATAGAAGAAAACTATGCTTCATCTTGCTACACATTTCTATGTGCTCAGGGCAAAGAAGAAACCTCATTTATACGCATTTGTGAAAGTTGGTACTCGCCTCAGACACAGAAAATCCATGAAACAATAGTGGATTATGTGTAGACGTAAAAGTGATACACGAACACGGAGAGTACAGTCGACCATGAAATAATAACTTGCTATAAGCGGATTGTAGAGTTGTGCCCGCCACTGACCCCGCTATCATCCCATTATAGCAGGAGGAAACAAAGGAGAGACCATCTAGCAGCGTCGAGTGGTAGATAAGAAGCCAAAGTTTAAGTTTCGGGGGGATCCGGGGCCTCGCCCTGAACTGCCGGAAAACTTTATCCAAACTTCAGGCCATTTTCGCGCGAAATGTGGGGCGATGGAGAGGTTAATTTCACGTTCTCTTGACTGGTTAGTAGCGACAGGCTGTTTTTTTGTTTTTGTTAATGAAAGAGATAGCTGGGGAATTTCTGGCTACAGGACGATATGTGCTATTCAGGATTTAATGAACCTGCGACACTAGCTATATTAATAACTTACGTGATGGCTTCTTATCGAGTTATGTGTCTAAGTAATCCCACGTTTTATTGTCGCGTCCTGTGTTTCCTCTCTTTGCTTATTCTTACCTCTTATAAACCATTCTCTCAACTACACTCTCCGTTCGTATCTTCTTTTCTTACCCTTCCCTGTCAATTATCAAAGTTCTCATGCACTTCCCCCTTCACTCCATTCAATGAATCGTCCCAGCAATCTTAGTCTGTAATTCCTCACTAAAGGATTGTAGTTTCCAGCCAGCAGGACAATGCTTACGTTTTAAGGAAACTGAAATTAAGGTATTATGACTGTTGTGGAGCTGGTTACGTTTACACTTGAATTACAGAGATTATAACTAATTGTTAGGTTAACTTGTGGTTATTACTTGACTCGTTGCAAGATGAAACAAAATTACTTGGGAAACGATTATAAAGCCGGTGTAGGGGTTGAGAACTAGGTGTACAGTCTGATTGGCGTTAAACTCACCTATGTTAGCACACACACATGTGCAGATTTCAATATACAAACAATACCTCAGAAAATAAGGTATAGGATCCGGGGTTACTACCACGGTTCACGAGGAGAAAATTTTTCCAAAGATAACATTTTGTGCTTTGTGGTGAAGTGAAGCGACCCCGATTCACATAGTTGATTCCTGCATAGTGAGGTCATTGTGTATTTTTTTATTTTGTTTTACGGAATTAGCACACCAGAACAGGTTACGACCCACAACGGTGCCTGGGGGGCGAAAATGTAAAGATGTACGATAATAATAAGATTAGTTCATAGTAAGTAAAAATTTTATTAATAAAAAATTAAAAAATAAATAATACAATAATAATAATAACAACACCTAAGAAAATTAAGAACAATAATAAAAAATATTACAAATATAATAAGAAATAACAAAAATAAACAAAACAATAGTCAACAACAATAATAATGACAATAATAAACAATAATATATTAAACAATAACAATAACACTAGACAACCAACAAGTCAAAGAACAACAATAATAACAATAAAAATGAATAAACACATAATGGATAACAATAACAATAAAAATACAATAAAAATAAAAATAAACAAAACAATAATAACAACAACAACAACAAACAATAATAAACAATAAACAATAATAATAATAATAATAATAATAATATTATTTATTATATATTATTTTTATTATAAAATGATATGAAAATATAATAATAATAATACTAATAATAATAATAAATAATACTAATAATAATAATAATAGAAAGGAAATACGAAAATTAAAAAAAAAAAAATTATTAGATCTATATATAAATATATACTGTATATACAATAAACACTTTCAACCCGCCAGGAATTGAACCCACGGGCCACTAGCCCCTGACTGTAACTGGGAACGCTAACCGCTGTACCACCAGGGTACTAAAATCAGTCCAAGGACTTTGTTATATTTCACACAAAGCTTGTCAACGAGCTTATGGCGCCGTGAAGCTCTAATGGTGACTAATCGTATCACTTAGGGGCATGGAAGTTCAAACGTTTAGCAAATCCGGCTTCGAAACCGAGGATCCAGGTATATATATATATATATAATATATATCATTATATATATATATATATATATATATATTATGTATATATAAATAGGTACCTATATATATATATATATATATCTTATATATAATATATATATATATATATTGTATATAATATATACATAATATCTATATTTAATATGCGATAACCCCAGAAAGAAGAAAACACGAAGTTCCCAAGCGCTTTCGTGTAATTCACATCCAGGGGTGAGTACAGACTAGATAGAGTAATGCAGAACAAGATGAATATATACAGAGGAGGGTGAGACCAGGTCCACAATGGTCAGGTAATGACCCTACTAATCTTTAAATGGCACACAACGGTTGGTGGTTGGGTCAGATGGGACAGTGACCCGCCCTCTCACCTGATCACAAATCTTCTTAATTACAAAGTTGTCCAGCTTGTACAAGCCGTTACTCAAATTCATGTTGAATGCTTCGGTATGTTTAATAAGACTAGATTCTATGATGTTCCTACTATCAATTGAATTACATGGTAATATTGAGGAGGCATTATCCCAGTCAATGCAATGCTTGTTATCCCTCAAATGAACAAACAGAGCATTGGATTCCTGGCCTGTCCTGACACTGTATTTGTGTTGTTTAATTCTAGTTACAAGATCTTTACCTGTCTGGCCTAAGTAAAACATATTACATTCCTTGCAAGGAACTTTATAAATGCAACCAATTGTGTTGTTGGGGGAGTTCTTGTCTTTAAAATTGTGTTTAACCAGTGACATGAGTTTTGCAAATCCTCATTACCTTCTAGTCTGTACTCACCCCTGAAGATGTGAATTACACGACAAGCGCTTGGGAACTTCGTGTTTTCTCTTTCCTGGTGGTTATCAGCATATACCTAGATCACGCGCACACTACAGTGATTTACTTGCAATTATATATTAATATATATATATATATATATATATATATATATATATATATATATATATATATTTATATATATATACTATATATATATAGATATATATATATATATATATAATATATATATGATATATATATATAATGTATATAATATGATATATATATATATATATATATATAATAGTACAATTATAGTATATGACGTACGTATACGATCTAGGTATATGCTATAAACCACAAGGAAAGAAGAAAAACACGAAGTTCCCAAGCGCTTTCGTGTAATTCACATCTTCAGGGGTGAGTACAGACTGTATCACCCATGAAGATGTGAATTACACGAAAGGCCCGAGGGAACTTCCATGTTTTATTCTTTCCTTGTGGTTATCAGCCATATACCTAGATCACGCGCACCTACATTGATTACGCATATAATATATATATATATATATATATATATATATACTATATATATATATATATATATATTATACACTATATATGTATATGTATATATATATATGTATATTATATATAATAATATAATAATATATATATATATATTTATATATATAATATATATATATTATATAATAGATAATATATATATATATATATATATATATATTATATAATTATATTAAGGGTGGACTTTATTTTGTGTTTGTTTTTAATATATGTTTCTTCTTTTACTCCTGTCCTCAAATTTGTTCCTTGTATCATGATAATCTGTATATAAAACTGATTGATAAAGAATTCAGGGACAATGGAAATCAATATGTTTTGATGAGGTTTAGCTCAGAATGAGGGTAAAGTTTCTGGTACCCCAGCATATCAAAGTTGTGTTTGGCCGCACCATTTGTACTTCACACATCTATCTACTTGATGACCATATGATAGCTTGTTTATAAATAACTTTAAGAAAATTAATAATAATTATGCAAAGGGTGCTAAACTATGTTTTTCATTTTAGATCAAGTAGTGTTGTGTAAGCCAATAAAATTGTTAAGAAAGCCAAATACTGTCCTAGCTATAAAAAATTCCGACTTGCCCTTTGAAGACTGTGTTCTCTTGGGGAAAACGTATCTGAAAAGGCCCACCAACTGAAAACAAAGGTAACTACGGACATAATTTTTTATGAATTATTTAAGAGAAAAGCACCAACTTACACATATAGAAATATAGATGTTGATTCTTAATTTTCTTAATCTACTGATGAATTATATTACATCTGTCTAAGTGTCAAATGTTATTGGTGTACGCAGTAAAGTCCTAAAATTAATACGTAGTATAGACAGATACATAGGACATTTTGTAGAACATTTCTTAAAGATAAGTGTTAATGGAAATAAGACTCCAACATGTCTAATGAATGCTATTTTATATTAGTTCAGATTGAAAAGAAAAATGGTGTCATCTCCGGCTAAAGTAACAAGATCTCAAACCCAAGTGTATCTCTTGGCGACTCCGTATTGAAATAACAGGGCAGCAAGTTGCCGTCAATGCGTATGGCCTTGGATTTTTCCTACATCACCATCTTGATCTGAAGAAACCGTAAGGAAAATCATCTGATATTCCCATCACGGAAAGCAACACAGTTTTGGAAAAAAAAAAAAGTAGAATCCCGACGACGAGATCATCCAAAACTGCCAGCACTAAGCTTCAGCAGACATTGAAGAATGGCGTCTTTTGATTAAAAGAACAAAGCACGAACGTCACCAACACAACTCGCAAAAGAGTCGGGCTTTTGTTTCCCGCCTTGAAGATCTATTTGATCGTTCGCTCACGCAAGATGAACAAGACTTCAGTATTTACAAGAAGACAAGGAGTTCTTGTTAGCTCAGCGAGAAAGGGAAGAAGAGGTCACTGGCTGGAGTAGATTGTAAAGCTTGCCTAATAAGTGAGGAAAAGGGGTCCAAAAGGAGAGGACCAAATGGTTGCCAGGCGATATCGGAATAGGGGGAATTGAAAAACAACATAGCAAGCTTACTAGAACTGAACTTATTTCCTTGGTTCCGAATCTGAAATCAGCTCTGCAGAATGTATTGAAAATATTGAAAACTGGACAAATGAGAGATGAGGGGATGATGGAGGAACAATGTCAGACACGACGAAAAAGGAAAGAGAGGGAGAAAAAATGTCGTTTACTCCAGAACTTAGCAGCTTAGATCGCACAAAAAATGTCCGCCGCAAGCCGCTTATTGTATTAGCCGCAAACTGCTAGAAAAGCTTTGGGAGAGAATTAGCATAAATGCTTACAAAATCTTTTTTGGACAAATATACTAAAAGAACACCCTTTTATAGTGTTAAGCAGTCAGTTTTGACCTTTTTTTGGCCTGTTATATGGCCTTCAATCACTAATATAACTAATATTTTTTGGGAAAAAAAAAAAAAAAAAAAAAACATCGAAAAAAAAAAATTTTTTTCGAACAAATATATAAATTTTTTTTCGAAAAAATAATTTTTTTTCGAATTTTTGTTGGTTGTTGTTGGTTGCAAACCCCCCCTGGCTACTGTGTCCCTGCAATATATTATTGAGGGGTTCAAGTTGTTGTATTAAACAAATTAGACATTGTGGTCTGAATATACTCCTAAATCATTGAATTTTCATTCATTTTCGATAATTTTTGCGGTCATTGTGAGCTCCCTCTAAATATTAGGAATTTAGGCCTGAAACTTTTGTATACATTTGTCCTTGCTATATCACATGGAACAAAGTTCATATCAGGAGGGTAAGAGGACTTTCCCTCCCCTCAAAAATGTAAATTTTTTCGTTTTTTTTTTAATGTTTAAAGCTCCACCTTAATATATATGTATATATATATATATTATACATATATAATATATAGATCTATATATATATATATATATATATATATATATATATAATACAAATTATTACTATATCTATATATATATATACTATTTATACATATATATATTTTACATTTTATATAATTATATAATTTTATATCATATAGGTAAGATCAGAAATTTCAGTGTAATTCAAATGCGCGCATTGGCGATTGCTGAGTTCAAGGTAGTCTGAGGGGAGAGGTTGTGGAAGTAGGCCTATACGATATTTATCGAGTTAATAGGGACGCGAATCATGAAGTTAATAGCAGTTATTAAATGAAAATAATTATAGATCGGTTTCCCAGGCTGAAAGATGTTGCATACGCTTTAATTAAGGGGGGCTGGTAACTCGTGTGGGTAAATAAGTCACTCCGGAAAGCCGTGAACCAGTGAGCATGCGTGTGGCTGGGGGAGCGGTGAGTGAGGTCAAGGATCCACACTCATGTGGTGCTGTATCCAGGAGAGACGGATCGCGTGGATCCGGTGGTTCCTTCGTTTATTTCAAACATTCAGTATTAACAATGTAAGGTTTATTCAACTAGTATCAATGTTTCTAGCCAGAGCCTCTGATCTCCGGCGGTAAGGAACCATTATACGGTGAGGTGAGACACATATAGATAACAGCCCGCGGCTTTTTCAGGGTTCTGTAGACCCCTACGCGGTATGATAACGTTCCTACTTGCGGGATTGAGACACGAGTGGTGAGCCGGTCGGTATGCACCCGTCCACGGACCTAGGGTTGAGCCACCTGTTGAGTATGGTGAGAGAAGTGGGTGAGTGAATCCCAGCTGTCTAGGTGCCCAACTAACGCCCCCCCACCCCTTCGTGACGATCGGTTGGGGTCATCAACGCTCTCTACCTCGGCTCACAATGCCCACATATTTTAAAAAGCAGCCTTAGTGAAAACCTTTTAATAACGGGAAGCTAAAGCTTTATATCAACGTACAAGGTCTGAGGGCTCCTCCTTCCGTTCATGATGTACTGGGGGGTAAAGTTGAAGCCAAGCTGAGTGATACGGGTCACACATGGGACCAAGAGCCATGGAACTTAGAGGTTACATTTGAGCAAGGTAAGAAAAGGCTGGTTGGGGCCTTAAGTACGGGTTGCCTGTTGGTTTGTTGCCTTAACGATCGGAGTGCAGGTGGAATCTGTGTAAGTGTTAGTTAGGAAGCAGGTTTCATGGGTATTGGTGGAATCAGTAAATTCTAAATAATTGTGTAATTATTTTGTGTGTACTTAATACTATTTTTTAAGTTAATAATGTATGCTGTGTGCATTTACTATTCTTATAATTAGAAATCTCAGGGTATAACCCTTGTTCCCCAGATTAGTGTTTAAGTAGGTTAGGAGGTGTGTATCTGTTGGGTAATAATAATTTTGCTCGAGTGCCCTGAAGGCCTAACAGGGTGGAGCTAATAAGTTCTATTTTTATACCATTTTCTTCAGTGCTGGATTATCATTTTGTGAGTGAATCTTAAGGCTAATCATTGTAGAGTTATTGATTTCCTATTCTTTTATAAAATGTTCAGTGATTTGATATATTTTTTGAAAGCCCTTAAGGCCTGTTCATGTGGTGCAAGCAACTTTTTAATACTTAAGTTTATGTTGTCAAGAGGCATTGGTCTGCATTTCTAATATTCTTTCAATATCCTGTTAAAACCTTTATTCCCCAGAGTAGTGTTTTAAGTGAGGTAAGAGTGAGCATATTGCGTGTACCATTATTTCTTTGTGTCGTAGGTGTTGGAGGGAAATAAGGTTTCTAAAAATTTTACAGGTGTCCTCATTCAAGTTCCAGTCACAGACCCTATCCTTCCACGGGTCACGGCCAATTCATTTGTTTAGTAAATTTACAGTGTTCTTGTGGGCTGGTTCGGGATTTCTCTCAAAGGGGCGCTTCCACTGACAATTACCATCTATAATCTTTAAATAAACCCCAAGGCTAGTGAGAAATAAAGTCCACGTAAATCCGACCGGTTATATATAATATATATATGTAATATTCAGAAATTTCAGAGTAATTTCGAATGCCCCGCCATTAGCGGTACTGAGCGTTCAAGGTCGTCTGAGGGAAGAGAGCGCTCCCCGCACATAGTGGGAGATTGCGGAACTAGGCCTATATGATATTAATGTAATTTACCGGATTAATAATGATGCGATTCATGAAGTTAAGGGACTATTATTGAATTTGAAATTATTATAGATCGTTTAGCAGTCTGAATAATGGTAAAGGGTGTCCCCAGGAGTTATTAGTTAGGCGGGAAAATAGGTCACGTAGGCCTAAGCTAACGCCTTGAGAGGACACGAAGCGGGCTCTCTCTCAGTCCCGGATAGCACTCACACGAACAAGACGTCCCTGCGCGTCTGTCCCAGAAATAGTCACGTGGCCTAGTCACCTGTGCTGAAATATTGCAGTATAACAAGTAAGTCTCATTCGATCTCAGACAGGGTTAGATAGGGCAGTGATAAAGTAAACTAGAGCTAACAGTGAGTTCATTTCAGGGTTTCCGTGAGAACCCACTTGACTGAAGTTGACTGGAGTTGACCTGAGATTGACTGCCGTTTGAGACTGCCGTTGAGGATTGAGGGTGGCGATTGTCGCCATTGGACCGATCAAAGTAGGCCTGTCACTGTTTAGCGGGGTAGCAAAGGATCTCTTGAGTGAACGAGTGCTCCCGACAACTAAACGACACGGGACGCTAAAGCTTCTCTCAACTGTACAAGGTCTGATTGGCTCACTCCCGTCCGCTTTATGGACGCACTGGGAGTACACTGAGGCTATCTGAGTAGACTAATGGTCACACACTGAGACCGTGAGTCTAGGTCTCTAGGAGATACCTGGAGGAACATTTTCCCTCCCTTATTACGGGTGTAATTTAATAGTTTCTAGATAATTTTGATAATATTGTTTTGAATGTTTGTGCCATCAAGTGGAACCAGAGTGATACTGTGATTTGATTCTTTTAATGCCTCTGATTGTTCTTCATAATTCTGATCTCAGGTATAACCTTGTTCCCCAGAGTAGTGGTTAGGTTAGGTTAGGAAGTGTGCATCTGTTGGGGTGCTATAAATTTGGTTGAGTGCCCTTAAGGCCTATTCATTGTAGAGTATTAATTTCATATTTTATTACCATTTCCTTAGTGACTGATATAATTTTGTTGAGTGCCCTTAAGGCCTATTCATTGTAGAGTATTTAATTTCATGCTTTATTACCATTTCCTCAGTGACTGATATAATTTTGTTGAGTGCCCTTAAGGCCTATTCATTGTAGAGTATTTAATTTCTCATTTTTATTACCATTCCTCAGTGACATATAATTTTGTTGAGTGCCCTTAAGGCCTATTCATTGTAGAGTAGTTAATATCTTTTTTTGGTACCTAAGTGACTGATATTATTGTGTGAAAGCCTTTAAGGCCTGTTTCATGTGTGCACGGAACAGTTCTTATTACTTCAAATTTATTGTTGCCTGAGGTTCTAATAATTTTTATATCATGTATAACTTTTATTCCCCAGAGTAGTGTTTTAAGTTCAAGTTAAGAGGTGCGCATACTGGTGTACCATTATTGGATTGTGTTTGTAGTGTTGGAGGGAATATAAGTGTCTAAATGTAACAGTGTGTCTCATTCATCCCAGTCACAGATGCTATCCTTCCACGGGTCACGGACAATTTATTTTGTTTAGTAGTTTTAAGTGTTCTTGTGCTGGTTCGGGATTTTTCTCAAAGGGGCGCTTCCACTGCCATTACCATCTATTAATTTTAAATAAACCCCAAGTCAAGTGAGAAATTAAAGTCCAGTAAATTCCGACCGGTTACATATATAAAATATATATATATATATATATATATATTATATATATATATATATATATATATATATATATATATATATATATATATATTTCATGAAAAATCACACGGAAAAAAAAAAATGGAAACAACGGAGCACCTTAGCTTTCGTTTTTATTCAAGACACTCTTCAGAGACAACTGGATTACATGGACAGAGAGAGGCTTAAATATACAGGGTGACCTTAAAAACATGAGGTCAGGTCATAAATGATGTCATCCACTAATCCCCACACCAACACACATGTAGAGGAGCTTAAGAGAAGGGGGTGACGTGACTAGTCAGGTCAGGTCAAAATAAAGGGACCCACAAAATAACTATCATACATCTAGATCAAAGGTTTTCAAAGCATTTTAACCTTGGGCCACTGACAAATAAATTTATGTAACATATTATCAGTTTTGAAATGACTATCACTAAGGTTTATTGATTTTAAATCCTTAATCAAACTAGCTTCAACCAGAAGTCTTCTGTGACACAAGATGATTTAAATACTTCTAAGCTTTTTTCCCAAGCAATGGGGGTGATTATTATTCCTAACATGAACGAAACAAGGACACTGCTTTCAGATGCAAATATTTGGCATGTAGCATGGTAATTGTCTTTCTGCTCCTCTAGCCTGTATTTATATGGAGTTTTTTGAGTCTTGATTACTACCCATATAGTGGACTTTATTCCTCCATGGTATAGATATGTAGATGATGTTCTTTGTCTTTGGCCTAGAAACAGTGACCCATTGGAATTTTTAGTACAAGCTTAATGATATTGTCCCAAGTATCACATTCAAAATGAAAGAGAGAAATAAATGGATCCCTTCCATTACCTTGATATGCTTATCATGAGAAATGGGCAAACTACAAATTTGTAAGGTATATAGAAAGCCCACAACAGGTAAACAGTTTCATTCACTTTTTATCGAATCACTTTGAGTCTACTCACAAATGTCAGTTTTTCTGCTATGTTCTTAAGATGTCTGCGTATTTGTGACTCTGAATTTATTGACGATGAATTGAAACACATTCGTTCCATTGCACGATGCGCGGGTACTCTTCTGTGTTTTGTTGATCGTGTTCTAAAAGGGCTAAAAAATCCTTTCATTCCTCTCCAAACCAGACAAGTTCCTACACTTAAGAATATTTTGACTCTGCCCTATCGTAATGAATTTTGTCCCGTTAGTTCGGTCCCTCAAGCTTCTAAATATTAATGTTTGTTTTCAAATATGACTCAACCATTACCAATATGTTAATAAGGAATAGCCCAAGTTTGAATGTAAATGGAAGTGTTTATTGTATTCCATGTAGCAAATGTAATTGTAATTATGTAGGACAGACAGGAAAAACACTGCAGCTCAGAATCAAACAACATAAGTATAATATCAGAACAGCATCTGAAAGCAGTGCCTTGTTCGTTTCATGTTAGGAATAATGATCACCCCATTGCTTGGGAAAAAAGCTTAGAAGTATTTAAATCATCTTGTGTCACAGAAAGACTTCTGGTTGAAGCTAGTTTGATTAAGGAATTAAAATCAATAAAACCTTAGTGATGGTCAGTTCAAAACTGATAATATGTTACATAAATTTATTTGTCAGTGGCCCAAGGTTAAAAATGCTTTGAAAACCTTTGATCTAGATGTATGATAGTTATTTGTGGGTCCCTTATTTTTGACCTGACTGACTAGTCACGTCACCCCCCTTCTCTTAAGCTCCTCTACATGTGTGTTGGTGTGGGGATTAGTGGATGACATTTTTATGACCTGACCTCATGTTTTTAAGGTCACCCTGTATATTTAAGCCTCTCTCTGTCCATGTAATCCAGTTGTCTCTGAAGATGTCTTGAATAAAGACGAAAGCTAAGGTGCTCCGTTGTTTTCCATTTTCCCCGCTTGTGATTTTTCATGAAATATATATATATAGTATATATATCTATATATACTATATACTTATAGTATATATATATATATATATGTATATATCAAGAACATAAGAAACATAAGAAGTGGGGTACTGCAGGAGGCCGACTGGTCCATACAGGGCAGATCTCTTTCACACCTCATCCCAGCACTTCCATGTGCCTATCCAACTTCGTCTTGAAGCTCCCTAGCGTCCCCGATCCTACTATAGCACACTCGGTAGCCTATTCCACATATCCACAACTCTATTACCAAACCAGTGCTTGCCTATATCCTTTCTGAATCGGAATTTATCTAATTTAATAGCCATTTGTTCTGGTTATTTCGTTTTTACACTGTGCTTCAGAACATCTTCCATTTAACCCTTGTTAATCCCACTTACCCACTTGACACCTCTATCATATCTCCCCTAACTCTACGCCTCTCTAATTGAATGCAAGCCTAAGCTTTTCAGTCTTTCTTCATATGGAAGGTCTCTAATATTATGGATGATTTTTGTCATTCCTTCTTTGTACTCTCCTCCAAAGAATCTATGTCCATTCTATAATAAGGACACCAGAATTGAACCCCATAATCCATGTGTGGCCTCACTAATGCTAGGTAAAAGTTTCAAGATTGTATGTATATTATGTATGCTGGATTATATATCATGTATGTATATTATGTATGTTGCACCATTTTATGTATTATTTATTCAGCCTAGCTAGCAGCGTGTGGCAATGTTATTACCATATCCCACACGCTTAATTAATGTGCCTGGCGACGTATGGAAGCTGCTAATGTATCACTTGCCATACGTCGCCTATAGCAGTTGACCGGGAGCCTAGTCAAGAGAGAGTGCTGCTCTCCTTTGTGTACATACTCTTATCCAGTAAACCGAACCTACAAAACTATACAGGTGTTTGTGTTCTCTCCTGTATATAGAACTTATTATTCAGAACCTAACATGGCGCAGTGATCCGTAGTCTTACTGGATAATTACGAGTGATAGTGCAAAGTTTGTGGAAAGCCGGCTAGGTACCCTCCGTCTTGTCAGCCTTGGGTCAACTCCCGCTCGTCATCTCTCCTCGAAGAATTTCAGCAACTTTGAGCAGTGTCAGTGACAGTGATTTTCTGTGAAGTGTTTAGTGCATTGTGTGTTCGTGCCATTCATGTGTGACCTTGTTCTAAAGGATTCCCAAGGTATACGGCACGTTCTGGGCATTTGTAAGGAGTAAAGTTCAGTGCACCCGTCTCTGACCGCGTCCTGAGGGTAACTAGACTGACTGGGAGTCGCCGCGCCTCTCCCTCCACCCCCCTCACAGCGCCGCCTCCACCCCCCCCTCACAGCTGGGGCGAGACGCTCTACCCGCCCAGGACACACACTCACACACATACACGTACTAACACTCGCTGACCGCGCGGCTTCCTTATATATATTTTATATATATAACCTACTTATCTGTGTATTTAATTAATTTTTTGTCTGAAATCTTGTTGATACGACGGGCTGACCGGTCAACACTGATTTAAGACATAGTACACAGAGGAAGTAGTTATGTCTCACGCCTTACGTAGCCGTGGACCCAGCGTCTGGATGACCCAGGCGGGTGATAGCCCCGCAGAGATGGATGACCAGGCCGGCCACGACGCTCCAGCCCCCACATCGCGCAGTCCCTCACCTCAATATTCAGCGTTGTCTCCAGAGATAATTGCTTTACTGAAGTTTATGAGAGATGAGAAACGCGAGGATGAAGCCCACAGACGTTTGGCGGATGAGCACAGAAGGCAAGCAGAGGCAGAACGAGACAACCAACGGAGATTGGAAGACAGTGAACGGTTTGAAGCCTTGATATCTCGCCTCACTGTTAACCAAGCCCCTGGCTCTAACACTGCCTCGGTACTGACTGGTTCAGATACCTCATCCATGCTTCCTTCACACCCCCCAGCCCCACCTAAAGCAGCAGCTCAAACGCCGCCCATCTTGAAGCCTGATGAGACTTTCCAGACTTTTCGTGAATGGCGGCGACGGTGGACTGATTACTCTACAATGGTGGATCTCCAGAGTTTGTCACAGCCTAAACAACTCATCCAGCTGCGCATGTGCCTGTCCTTGGAAATTCAGCGTGTCTTGGAACATACGTTGCAGGTACCCCCAACCTCTTTGCTGTCTGTAGAGGAGGTACTGGACGTTCTACAACGGCACATCAAAGGACAGCAGAATGAAGCTCTGCGCAGGAGGGAATTGTTTAGCTGCAGACAGATGGAGGGTGAGTCTTTTGATGCCTTTTACGTGCGTCTTAAGAGAGCCTCGGAAGAGGTAGATATATGTCCAGGCCACCACCAGCAGTGCGAGGAGACCCAGTTGAGGCAGGTGATCCTGATGGGTGTTAAGGACGAGGAACTTGTCCAACGCCTCACCTCCCTCGACTCTTCCTCTTCTCTTAAGGATGTGTTGACGATATGTCGCTCCTATGAGGCTGCCAGGTGTGCCACCTCTGCCATCCGTGCTCCCCAACAG
>CAUDMG010001320.1:0-17384 GCA_958450375.1 Homarus gammarus
ATATTAATTATATATATATATATATATATATATATGTAATACTCAGAAATTTCAGAGTAATTTCGAATGCCCCGCCATTGGCAACACTGAGCGTTCAAGGTCATGGGAGGGGAGAGAGCGCTCCCTGCTCATAGCGGGAGATGGTGGAATTAGGCCTATATGATATTAAATGTAGTTTACCGATTTAATAATGATGCGATTCATGAAGTAAGGGACTATTATTGAATTTAAAATTATTATAGATCGTTTAGCAGTCTGAATAATGTTACGGGTGTCCCAAGGAGTTATTAGTTAGGCGGAAAATAGGTCACGTAGACCTAGGCTGACGCCTTGAGAGAAGCGGGCTCTCTCTCAGTCCCGGATAGCACTCACACGAACAAGACGTCCCTGCGCGTCTGTCCCAGAAATAGTCACGTGGCCTAGTCACCTGTGCTGAAATATTGCAGTATAACAAGGTTTCCGTGAGAACCCAGTTGACCCGGAGTTGACTGCGAGAGATTGACTGCCGTTTGAGACTGAGGGTGGCGATTGTCGCCATTGGACCGAGCAAAGTAGGCCTGCCACTGTTTAGCCGGGTAGCAAAGGATCTCTTGAGTGAACGAGTGCTCCCGACAACTAAACGACCCGGGACCAGCAGTGGGTGATCAGTTCTTACCACTCCGGGCACATCACCACGTGTCCCGAGCTGCTAGCGAAACCCTCTTGCTAACGGGACGCTAAAGCTTCTCTCAACTGTACAAGGTCTGATTGGCTCACTCCCGTCCGCTTTATGGACGCACTGGGAGTACACTGAGGCTATCTGAGTTGACTAAGGGTCACACACTGAGACCGTGAGTCTAGGTCTCTAGGAGATACCAGGAGGAACATTTTCCCTCCTTTATTACGGGTGTAGTTTAATAGTTTCTAGATAATTTTGATAATATTGTTTTGAATGTTTGTGCCATCAAGTGGAACCAGAGTGATACTGTGATTTGATTCTTTTAATGCCTCTGAGTGTTCTTCATAATTCTGATCTCAGGTATAACCTTGTTCCCCAGAGTAGTGGTTAGGTTAGGTTAGGAAGTGTGCATCTGTTGGGGTGCTATAATTTTGTTGAGTGCCCTTAAGGCCTATTCATTGTAGAGTATTTAATTTCATATTTTATTACCATTTCCTTAGTGACTGATATAATTTTGTTGAGTGCCCTTAAGGCCTATTCATTGTAGAGTATTTAATTTCTCATTTTTATTACCATTCCTCAGTGACATATAATTTTGTTGAGTGCCCTTAAGGCCTATTCATTGTAGAGTAGTTAATATCTTTTTTTGGTACCTAAGTGACTGATATTATTGTGTGAAAGCCTTTAAGGCCTGTTTCATGTGTGCACGGAACAGTTCTTATACTTCAAATTTATTGTTGCCTGAGGTTCTAATAATTTTTATATCATGTATAACTTTTATTCCCCAGAGTAGTGTTTTAAGTTCAAGTTAAGAGGTGCGCATATTGGTGTACCATTATTGGATTGTGTTTGTAGTATTGGAGGGAATATAAGTGTCTAAATGTAACAGTGTGTCTCATTCATCCCAGTCACAGATGCTATCCTTCCACGGGTCACGGACAATTTATTTTGTTTAGTAGTTTTAAGTGTTCTTGTGCTGGTTCGGGATTTGTCTCAAAGGGGCGCTTCCACTGCCATTACCATCTATTAATTTTAAATAAACCCCAAGTCAAGTGAGAAATTAAAGTCCAGTAAATTCCGACCGGTTACAAATGGTAGCAGAGCGTGGTTCTTAATGTCGTGACTGATAGTACTGTGGTTGGGATAATGAACGCCATCATGTGTTGGTTAGTAATGGTAGGGATTGAACTCGCACTGATGCTCATCCTTGTGCCCGGACTGAGTTGGTTAGGCTTGACAGTAGAGATGTGTATGAGGAGGAAGAGAGACGGCCGCGGGACCTTGGTACAGCTGAGTGAGGAGTTCGGAGACCTAAAGAGGGATTATCAAGCACAGGTAAACAGGTTCAAGTGGGAGTCTCAGGCACACATTCAACGGTTCAGGGAGGAAACAAGGGGTGAATGTCAGGCACACGTTCAGCAGTCAAGGAAGTGTGAGGTCCAAGTGGGAAATATAGGGGTACGTAAGTAGTTCAGAGAGGTTGATCGAGCCCTCCAGCTGAGAGACAAGACGGAGCCGACCGATTACAGTTTAGGGTGCATGGTAATGAGGAAAGGCAGGTTGTCGAGGGTGAGTTGGAGGAGTCGTGAGTAGGGCAGAGGGGATGGGAGAGATGGTTAGGTCAGAGATGTGCGTTGAGTAGTGGTTGCTGTCATGAGCGGGATTGAGTTGCTGTCATGAGCGGGATTGAGAGTACGGTTGTAATGTCCAGGGCCTCACTAATATGGACTGGTACATTGTCAGAGGGTTGGTCTGCCGGCATGAGGTTCGGAGACGTGGACTGAGTATTTTTTTGACACTGGTTCCTCTTAGCTCAAGGACCAGGCAAAAGGAGAGAATGTTTGTTTTGGACTGTGTATTGTTTTGACACTGGTTCCTCTTAGTTCAAGGATCAGGCAAAAGGAGAGCATGTTTGTTTTGGACTGAGTATTGTTTGGACACTGGTTCCTCTTAGTTCAAGGGCCAGGCCAAAGGAGAGCATGTTTGTTTTGGGCTGGTATTAATTTTGACATTGGTTCTCTAGTTAAGGGCCAGGCAAAAGGGGAGCGTGATGTTCTGGTTGGTTTGAGTTGGGCTAGGAAGAAATGGGGAAGAAATGGAGTTGCTGGCTGCGAGTGGAATAGTACAGAGTTGAAGGTGGGTTCTAAGTTGTTCTCTTAGCACATGAGGGCAGTGCTGTTTTTTTTCTAGGGGGGTCGATTGTAATACTCAGAAATTTCAGAGTAATTTCGAATGCCCCGCCATTGGCAACACTGAGCGTTCAAGGTCATGGGAGGGGAGAGAGCGCTCCCTGCTCATAGCGGGAGATGGTGGAATTAGGCCTATATGATATTAAATGTAGTTTACCGATTTAATAATGATGCGATTCATGAAGTAAGGGACTATTATTGAATTTAAAATTATTATAGATCGTTTAGCAGTCTGAATAATGTTACGGGTGTCCCAAGGAGTTATTAGTTAGGCGGAAAATAGGTCACGTAGACCTAGGCTGACGCCTTGAGAGAAGCGGGCTCTCTCTCAGTCCCGGATAGCACTCACACGAACAAGACGTCCCTGCGCGTCTGTCCCAGAAATAGTCACGTGGCCTAGTCACCTGTGCTGAAATATTGCAGTATAACAAGGTTTCCGTGAGAACCCAGTTGACCCGGAGTTGACTGCGAGAGATTGACTGCCGTTTGAGACTGAGGGTGGCGATTGTCGCCATTGGACCGAGCAAAGTAGGCCTGCCACTGTTTAGCCGGGTAGCAAAGGATCTCTTGAGTGAACGAGTGCTCCCGACAACTAAACGACCCGGGACCAGCAGTGGGTGATCAGTTCTTACCACTCCGGGCACATCACCACGTGTCCCGAGCTGCTAGCGAAACCCTCTTGCTAACGGGACGCTAAAGCTTCTCTCAACTGTACAAGGTCTGATTGGCTCACTCCCGTCCGCTTTATGGACGCACTGGGAGTACACTGAGGCTATCTGAGTTGACTAAGGGTCACACACTGAGACCGTGAGTCTAGGTCTCTAGGAGATACCAGGAGGAACATTTTCCCTCCTTTATTACGGGTGTAGTTTAATAGTTTCTAGATAATTTTGATAATATTGTTTTGAATGTTTGTGCCATCAAGTGGAACCAGAGTGATACTGTGATTTGATTCTTTTAATGCCTCTGAGTGTTCTTCATAATTCTGATCTCAGGTATAACCTTGTTCCCCAGAGTAGTGGTTAGGTTAGGTTAGGAAGTGTGCATCTGTTGGGGTGCTATAATTTTGTTGAGTGCCCTTAAGGCCTATTCATTGTAGAGTATTTAATTTCATATTTTATTACCATTTCCTTAGTGACTGATATAATTTTGTTGAGTGCCCTTAAGGCCTATTCATTGTAGAGTATTTAATTTCTCATTTTTATTACCATTCCTCAGTGACATATAATTTTGTTGAGTGCCCTTAAGGCCTATTCATTGTAGAGTAGTTAATATCTTTTTTTGGTACCTAAGTGACTGATATTATTGTGTGAAAGCCTTTAAGGCCTGTTTCATGTGTGCACGGAACAGTTCTTATACTTCAAATTTATTGTTGCCTGAGGTTCTAATAATTTTTATATCATGTATAACTTTTATTCCCCAGAGTAGTGTTTTAAGTTCAAGTTAAGAGGTGCGCATATTGGTGTACCATTATTGGATTGTGTTTGTAGTATTGGAGGGAATATAAGTGTCTAAATGTAACAGTGTGTCTCATTCATCCCAGTCACAGATGCTATCCTTCCACGGGTCACGGACAATTTATTTTGTTTAGTAGTTTTAAGTGTTCTTGTGCTGGTTCGGGATTTGTCTCAAAGGGGCGCTTCCACTGCCATTACCATCTATTAATTTTAAATAAACCCCAAGTCAAGTGAGAAATTAAAGTCCAGTAAATTCCGACCGGTTACAAATGGTAGCAGAGCGTGGTTCTTAATGTCGTGACTGATAGTACTGTGGTTGGGATAATGAACGCCATCATGTGTTGGTTAGTAATGGTAGGGATTGAACTCGCACTGATGCTCATCCTTGTGCCCGGACTGAGTTGGTTAGGCTTGACAGTAGAGATGTGTATGAGGAGGAAGAGAGACGGCCGCGGGACCTTGGTACAGCTGAGTGAGGAGTTCGGAGACCTAAAGAGGGATTATCAAGCACAGGTAAACAGGTTCAAGTGGGAGTCTCAGGCACACATTCAACGGTTCAGGGAGGAAACAAGGGGTGAATGTCAGGCACACGTTCAGCAGTCAAGGAAGTGTGAGGTCCAAGTGGGAAATATAGGGGTACGTAAGTAGTTCAGAGAGGTTGATCGAGCCCTCCAGCTGAGAGACAAGACGGAGCCGACCGATTACAGTTTAGGGTGCATGGTAATGAGGAAAGGCAGGTTGTCGAGGGTGAGTTGGAGGAGTCGTGAGTAGGGCAGAGGGGATGGGAGAGATGGTTAGGTCAGAGATGTGCGTTGAGTAGTGGTTGCTGTCATGAGCGGGATTGAGTTGCTGTCATGAGCGGGATTGAGAGTACGGTTGTAATGTCCAGGGCCTCACTAATATGGACTGGTACATTGTCAGAGGGTTGGTCTGCCGGCATGAGGTTCGGAGACGTGGACTGAGTATTTTTTTGACACTGGTTCCTCTTAGCTCAAGGACCAGGCAAAAGGAGAGAATGTTTGTTTTGGACTGTGTATTGTTTTGACACTGGTTCCTCTTAGTTCAAGGATCAGGCAAAAGGAGAGCATGTTTGTTTTGGACTGAGTATTGTTTGGACACTGGTTCCTCTTAGTTCAAGGGCCAGGCCAAAGGAGAGCATGTTTGTTTTGGGCTGGTATTAATTTTGACATTGGTTCTCTAGTTAAGGGCCAGGCAAAAGGGGAGCGTGATGTTCTGGTTGGTTTGAGTTGGGCTAGGAAGAAATGGGGAAGAAATGGAGTTGCTGGCTGCGAGTGGAATAGTACAGAGTTGAAGGTGGGTTCTAAGTTGTTCTCTTAGCACATGAGGGCAGTGCTGTTTTTTTTCTAGGGGGGTCGATTGTAATACTCAGAAATTTCAGAGTAATTTCGAATGCCCCGCCATTGGCAACACTGAGCGTTCAAGGTCATGGGAGGGGAGAGAGCGCTCCCTGCTCATAGCGGGAGATGGTGGAATTAGGCCTATATGATATTAAATGTAGTTTACCGATTTAATAATGATGCGATTCATGAAGTAAGGGACTATTATTGAATTTAAAATTATTATAGATCGTTTAGCAGTCTGAATAATGTTACGGGTGTCCCAAGGAGTTATTAGTTAGGCGGAAAATAGGTCACGTAGACCTAGGCTGACGCCTTGAGAGAAGCGGGCTCTCTCTCAGTCCCGGATAGCACTCACACGAACAAGACGTCCCTGCGCGTCTGTCCCAGAAATAGTCACGTGGCCTAGTCACCTGTGCTGAAATATTGCAGTATAACAAGGTTTCCGTGAGAACCCAGTTGACCCGGAGTTGACTGCGAGAGATTGACTGCCGTTTGAGACTGAGGGTGGCGATTGTCGCCATTGGACCGAGCAAAGTAGGCCTGCCACTGTTTAGCCGGGTAGCAAAGGATCTCTTGAGTGAACGAGTGCTCCCGACAACTAAACGACCCGGGACCAGCAGTGGGTGATCAGTTCTTACCACTCCGGGCACATCACCACGTGTCCCGAGCTGCTAGCGAAACCCTCTTGCTAACGGGACGCTAAAGCTTCTCTCAACTGTACAAGGTCTGATTGGCTCACTCCCGTCCGCTTTATGGACGCACTGGGAGTACACTGAGGCTATCTGAGTTGACTAAGGGTCACACACTGAGACCGTGAGTCTAGGTCTCTAGGAGATACCAGGAGGAACATTTTCCCTCCTTTATTACGGGTGTAGTTTAATAGTTTCTAGATAATTTTGATAATATTGTTTTGAATGTTTGTGCCATCAAGTGGAACCAGAGTGATACTGTGATTTGATTCTTTTAATGCCTCTGATTGTTCTTCATAATTCTGATCTCAGGTATAACCTTGTTCCCCAGAGTAGTGGTTAGGTTAGGTTAGGAAGTGTGCATCTGTTGGGGTGCTATAATTGTGTTGAGTGCCCTTAAGGCCTATTCATTGTAGAGTAGTTAATTTCTATTTTTTTTTATTACCTAAGTGACTGATATTATTGTGTGAACGCCTTTAAGGCCTGGTTCATGTGTGCACGCAACAGTTCTTAATACTTCAAATTTATTGTTGCCTGAGGTTCTAATAATTTCTATATCATGTATAACTTTTATTCCCCAAAGTAGTGTTTTAAGTTCAAGTTGAGAGGTGCGCATATTGGTGTACCATTATTTGATTGTGTTTGTAGTGTTGGAGGGAATATAAGTGTCTAAATTTTACAGTGTGTCTCATTCATCCCAGTCACAGATGCTATCCTTCCACGGGTCACGGACAATTTATTTTGTTTAGTAGATTTAAGTGTTCTTGTGCTGGTTCGGGATTTTTCTCAAAGGGGCGCTTCCACTGCCATTACCATCTATTAATTTTAAATAAACCCCAAGTCAAGTGAGAAATTAAAGTCCAGTAAATTCCGACCGGTTACATATATATATATATATATAAACCAACTACCTCACCAGCCAGGACTCGAACCCTCGACCTACTGGGTGGGACTAGGGAATGCTACCGACCAACCCACAAGGACACTAAAAGCAGTCCTAGAGTCTGTTATATTTCACACAAAGCCTCTTCATCGAGCTGATGGCGTCGTGAACCTCATTGGGAACTGCCCGTGCCGTGTATGTGGTGTCAGTAGCATTTTACCAAATCCAGCTGGTATGAAACACGAGGTACCATATATATACTTCATTTTTAGTCCATATAACACGCTGACTTTGAACATATAATCAACGACCTCACCAGCCAGGACTCGAACCCTCAACCTACTGGGTGGGAATAGGGAACGCTACCGACCAACCCACAAGGACACTAAAAGCAGTCCTAGACTCTGTTATATTTCACACAAAGCCTCTTCATTGAGCTGATGGCAACGTGAACCTCATTGGGAACAGACCGTGCCGCGTATGTGGTGTCAGTAGCATTTTACCAAATCCAGCTCGTATGAAACACGAGGTACCATATATATACCCCGGAATATGATTTTGTCAGTAAGCATTTGTAACGTACTTTAAAAACCCTGCCAGCTTTTATTTCTCAGAGGATCGTCTTTATTAACATGTCATTTAGTGAAATAAAACTTGTTGCTACCCTTGCATCTGCCCCCTTCTTTAAAAAAATGGGGGCATATAATTAAGATCACAAAAATTGCTAAAAAATAAACACATACTTTACAAACGAATTCAGTATTGGACCCTTATGCCCTAAAATGCAAAGTAATGCATGCAAACATTAATTATGAAACAATATGAATACATGATTTACAGTCAGGGGCGGATTTAAGGTCTTTGAGAGCCCGGGGCACTTAAATTTGGGGGGGGGGGGGACCTTGTGGTCCTGTCTGTTAATGTTATCTCATAATGTTGTAAAGAAATAAGATGAACCAGAGGGCCCCTTTGAATAGGGTGGCCCAAGGTACGTGTCCCCTGGGCCACCCTTTAATCCAGCTCTGTTTAACTTTTCAGATATTCAAAAATTTACAAAAATACATACAAAAGAGTGCATGCAACATATCGTCATTAGTCCGATCTTTAAAAATCTCACATTATATAGATCCTGACGACTAGAGTGTTGAGTATATAATTATTATAAAGAAAAATAGATGTTTTATTTAATATAGGACACGAGCTATGAATTTGTGTTTTCATTAAACAGTACTGTTAATGTGAAATTAGCCCGTTTCATCAAGAGGTCGCTCTTGCGTAGTGTTCATGCCCTTTATTAATACACCCGCACATATCTGTACATGGTAACCGATTTTTAAGGCTTCCACACGACTTTCTGTTACATGCCGTTTTACAGCCACACTGATAAAGTAAGAGCAGTGCTTCAGGAGCGGGTGGATTGAGACAGGAGACTGGCATGAATCGGTCGTCCACAATGTCTCAGTGGTAATCTGTAGGTGGAGGAAGTTGTGGACGAGGTCTTCTTGAGGACTTCCAAACTAAGGCCATGTAGTTGTGCCCTCTGGGTGTGGGGAATAAGTGTTTCTCCAGTAAAGCCGGCGGCAGGTGTTGGCCTTCTTTCCTCTTTTGGGCGAATAACTGCCATCTGATGTTTCGGAGAGGCCCCAATTAGGCAGATTAGGCAGATAATTTGTCTGCCTAAACTGGGTGAAAGCTTCCAGAATATCTTCATCGGCTTGCAAAAGGTCTTTCCTTTGATTTGCTACCCGTTTGCCCGCAAATGACCCGGTGTTATAGTTCCCATAAGGGCGTAACACCCAATAAATGCATCAACTCTTTTATTTCCTAGTCTCAAGTGCCCCTGTATCTTAATTTCTCACTGTTCTTTCTTAACCGTGTAGTTGATCTTGTTAGTAAGGGATACAGGCCAGTAACGAGAACATATACATCTAGGTCTACTGAAAATACATGAAAAGTTGACTGTGGATTTTTGTGCTTTACGTAAAATGCGTTGAGAATAACACGCTGGCTTCCCTCTTCTAGGTCGCTCTGGCCAGTAGTCATCTCCGGCATGCTTACAATTTCATTTAGGGGACAGTTGGCTATCATTGTTGTATGGTGCATAACAAGAAGTTTGTGGAACTTTCCCTTGTAATGCTTGACCAGCCTCTCTGAAAGATATTGGGTGAGTTCAGTTTTGGTGCTGATGTGTGCCAAGAATTTGTGTATGTCCTTGATCTCCGTATCATCATTGACATGGTAATGTATAGGAGTTTGCTTCAGATTCCCTTATTTCGAGTTACTTCTTTCAAAGAGCTTTGAATTTATTGGTAAAACACCACCCTGACTTCTTCATAACTGTTGCTCAAGCTCTCCACCATGTCTGGGGTTTCCTTAACCATGTTCAGTAAGCACATCGCATCAATGATGAGCATTAACGAAGCATCATTTGCATCTTGAATACACATTAAAACACAAACTTTAATACAAGAGACGAAAATCAAAACCTTACATTCTAAGATATAACCTCCTCTAAAGCTGAAAAAATATTGAAAATGGCCTGTTGGGCAAGCAAGTGTGTAAATTATACAGTCACTACCATTTTAGACTCCCAAATATATTCAATTTGGTCGCCTATATTTACTATTTTCTGTTCCCTGATAAGCGAATTTAGTACTGTAATATTGCGTCATTTGACAACTCTAAAATATAGCCTAAAAGACAAACAGATTGTTGGCAACACGTTTTATTTGAGCTATCGGCATGTTAAGAACTAGATAATAATAAAACACAAAAGTTGGCATCCAATTTAAAGTAGGACCTAAATCTGTACACTCAACAACAATTCCGCCTGGTCCACCTGGACGCAAGATATGTCTAACGTGGCAACAGCGTGCACGCGCGCGCGTGTGTGTGTACATGTGTATGTGTGTACATGCCGCAGGGCGATGTGGGGGAAGTGGGGAGTCTATAGGAGTGAGAGGGAGCTTGGCAAGTGACGGCATGGCAGTGAGGTGGGGTCAGTTATTGGAGTTTGAGAGCAATTCTTTTTATATTCATTAAGATGTTGATATCTGATATCCTTAAAAATACGAAACCTATGTTTTCTTGGTTACACACACACACTCTCTCTCTCTCTCTCTCTCTCTCTCTCTCTCTCTCTCTGAAGAATGATGCTGCATAAACATTAAACCCATTTACCAATTCTTCGTTTCAGTAACAATATTGCGGTACCCATTCCGACAGTGATGATTTCTTAATGTAAAAGGTGATTATGTTATCAGTGGCGGATCGTGGACACCCACGTGGCCAAACAGTTGGGTTCCTGTTCTACCAGTTATGTCGATAATTAAACTTTACAAATAATATTTCTAAATGATACTGATGTTCAATCACTTCGAATGAAAACTAAAAAAGGCCACGGTTGAAAGTGCGCAGAGCAGTCTTAATTAACATTCTATTAACTGTTCAATATGATTATTTTCGTTGTGAATAACAGGTTACGATGGAAGATTTCATTTAAGACACAATGTCTAAAACGTGTGAGTGGGCTGGTGTGGGGTATGTGTGCGTGTGTGTGTGTGTGTGTGTGTGTGTGTTCGCACACAGGGTGGTATAATGTGTTTAGTGTGGCAGCATTATTAGTGTTGCGTTGCAGGCAATGTTTGCTTGCTCTCGCTTTTAGCAACCGCCGCTGGCGAGCCCTCATGGCGAACAGGGAAGCAACTTGCATAAGTTTTCCCCTGTGAGTACACAGCCCCTTCACAATCAAGACTCCTGCTGTGCCTCCTCGAAGCAACACACGGTAACTGGGTGCCTCGTGGGCCCAGGCGAGACCAGGAGGGGATTTCGGAGTAGCAGTGGGTCCTAGAGGGACGGAAAATAGGTCCACTGGCATTTGGATACGTATTGGCGACTATTAATCATTGCCACGCTGCATTGCAGATTAACCTTGGGTGGTATAAGGCTACAGGAGTAAACCCCGAATAAAAAATCTGTGGTGGAGCCCCGCATCAGGCAGACATGCTTACAGAGTTCCAACAAGACCCCAACGGCGGTATACTGTAGGTGGAAGAGGTAACCAACATGGGAACCCATTGACTAAACCGGCGGACGAAGGCAGTGCATGATGGACAGGCAACTAAAGCAAAACCCAACATTATAACTCGCCCTCTCCCCAGTCATCGCAACACTTGCATCACTGGATCAGGAAAAGAGAGAGCCAAGATTTGTGGTTGTCGTTTGCGCTCCTGCCTCACCCCATAAACCAACTCACGCACAGCCATCATCCAGCTCAACATACATCTCATCATCATCATAACTTCAATACCCCAAAAAGTCTTATGGCGACGGACGAGTGGCGACGCGGATAGGCAGAGA
Source organism: Homarus gammarus (assembly GCA_958450375.1). Taxonomy (NCBI): domain Eukaryota; kingdom Metazoa; phylum Arthropoda; class Malacostraca; order Decapoda; family Nephropidae; genus Homarus; species Homarus gammarus. The sequence continues at coordinate 11,597 of CAUDMG010001320.1, forward strand.
TGAGTGCCGGGAGTCTCTAGTCACAACTCTGCACAGGGGCGGTACAGATAAGATTGTCTTTTATGCGCTTGGATCTAGGCAGCAGTGCAATCTGGTCCAGTCTGTGAGACTGAACAGCCCTTTCGAGGAGCCACTCTGCTCACATCACATGGGGAGGGGGCTAAAAAAGGTGCCCTAAACATAGTCTTCCTTAAAAAAAAACCTGCCTGGGCAATCGCATACAGTAAGGTCATCCTTATGTGATCGAATACACAACCAAAATCACAGATGCAAACAAAAACAAACTTATGGTATCTGCTTGGAATGTCAGAACCCTTCTGGATACTGGTACAAATGAGCATCGTGAAAGAAGAACCGCCTCTGTGGCAAAAGAGTTGGCTAGGAATAACATCGACAAAGCAGCCATTAGTGATTCCCGGCTCCCAGACGAGGGTCAACTCACAGAATGGGCGTCTGATTATACCTTCTTCTGGAAGGGTAAGCCTGCTGCGGAGAGAAACCCCATTTATGGAGTTGGATTTGTTATCTGGCAACGCATCCTACACAGGCTAACTGAAATGCCTATTGGGATCAACTAGCACCTCTTGATGCTTCGAGTCCCACTAAAACACTCACGTCATGTCTTTTTCATCAGTGCATACACCCCAACACCGGATGCAGAGGATGACAAAAAGGAGGCCTTTTATGCCGACCTCGACAGAGTGCTAACCTCTATCCCCAAAGATGATAAGGTGACTTCAATGTCAGGGTTGGCAGAGATGCTGACATTTGGCAGGGAACCATAGGGAGAAATGGACTAGGCAAGTGTAATCCCGACGGCCAACTCCTCCTCGACAAGTGTGCTGCACACAACCTCACTATCACCAATAACTTGTTTAGGTAGACCAACAAGTTTAAGGGTTCGTGGCACACCCACGATCCAAACATTGGCATCTCATTGACTACATTATTCTCAGAAAAAAAGATCGCCGAGATGTCCTCATCACACGCACAATGCGTGGCTCACACCACTGTGACACTGATCATCGGCTCCTCAGAGCCAAGCTATCACCTGACGTCGCCCCAAGACAGCGAAGGCAGCAAGCCTCCGGAAAGGTTTTAACACCTATTGTCTGGAGGATCCAATAGTTGCACATGCTTTCAAAGAGCAGCTCAAAAATGGGCTGATAAACAACCCGAAAACAAACAACCTAAATCCTAATGCTGAATCGAATTTTCTCGACACTGTCGTGACAAAATCCTGCAGGACTGGTTTGATGAAAATGACCTGGAAATAAAAGTACTTCTCGATGATAAACGTGCTGCTTTAACTGACTGGCAGAACAACCCTCAGTCTCGGACCAAAACTGATACCTTCCGTAAAATGAATGCGGCAGCCCAGTGAGGTGAACAATGAAGTGAATTGTAGATGTGTAGGGTTGGGAGATGAGGCGTTTGATGAACCTGACGATGTAAAGTTTAGTAGATGTGAGGATAAAATTTTGAAGAACGCTGTTGTGTTAAGTATGTTAGAGAGTAAGCTTGATCCCTTAGACCATGATAAAAAATTTGAAATTATAGCTATTGTTATTGAATATACATCTTAATATTCTGATGCTCCCAGAAGAACTTATGTTGTAACTCACAATATAGAGATAGAGAGTGTATCCTCTATTAAGCAACATCCATATACTGTTGAGTAAATCCGAAAAAGAGAGAAATTATGAAGAAAGATATTGAATATATGCTTGAGAATGACTTGATTGAACCCAGTAACATTCCATGGAGTTCGCCTTGTGTTCTAGTTTTTGTATGTATATTATGTATGCTGGATTATATATCATGTATGTATATTATGTATGTGCTCCATTTATGTATTATTTATTCAGCCTAGCTAGCAGCGTGTGGCAATGTTATTACCATATCCCACACGCTTAATTAATGTGCCTGGCGACGTATGGAAGCTGCTAATGTATCACTTGCCATACGTCGCCTATAGCAGTTGACAAAGGAGCTTAGCCGGGGAGAGTGCTGCTTCCCTCTGTGTACATACTCTTATCCAGTAAACCGAACCTACAAAACTATACAGGTGTTTGTGTTCTCTCCTGTATATAGAACTTATTATTCAGAACCTAACATGGCGCAGTGATCCGATCTTACTGGATAATTACGAGTGAAAGTGCAAAGTTTGTGGGGAAGCCGGCGTACGGACTCCTCTCTCGCTTGGGTCAACTCCCGCGCGTCATCCCTGCTCGAAGAATTTCGCAACTTTGAGCAGTGTCAGTGACAGTGATCTTCTGTGAAGTGTTTAGTGCATTGTGTGTTTCGTGCCATTCATGTGTGACCTTGTTCTAAAGGATTCCCAAGGTATACGGCACGTTCTGGGCATTTGTAAGGAGTAGAGTTCAGTGCACCCGTCTCTGACCGCGTCCTGAGGGTAACTAGACTGACTGGGAGTCGCCGCGCCTCTCTCTCCACCCCCTCACAGCGCCGCCTCCACCCCCCCTCACAGCTGGGGCGAGACGCTCTACCCGCCCAGGACACACATTCACTCAGACACATACATGTACTTACACTCGCTGACCGCGCGGCTTCCTTATATATATTTTATATATATAACCTACTTATCTGTGTATTTAATTAATATTTTGTCTGAAATCTTGTTGATACGACGGGCTGACCGGTCAACACTGATTTAAGACATAGTACACAGGGGAAGTAGTTATGTCTCACGCCTTAAGTAGCCGTGGACCCAGCGTCTGGATGACCCAGGCGGGTGATAGCCCCGCAGAGATGGATGACCAGGCCGGCCACGACGCTCCAGCCCCCACATCGCGCAGTCCCTCACCTCAATATTCAGCGTTGTCTCCAGAGATAATTGCTTTACTGAAGTTTATGAGAGATGAGAAACGCGAGGATGAAGCTCACAGACGTTTGGCGGATGAGCACAGAAGGCAAGCAGAGGCAGAACGAGACAACCAACGGAGATTGGAAGACAGTGAAAGGTTTGAAGCCCTGATATCTCGCCTCACTGTTAACCAAGCCCCTGGCTCTAACACTGCCTCGGTACTGACTGGTTCAGATACCTCATCCATGCTTCCTTCACACCCCCCAGCCCCACCTAAAGCAGCAGCTCAAACGCCGCCCATCTTGAAGCCTGATGAGACTTTCCAGACTTTTCGTGAATGGCGGCGACGGTGGACTGATTACTCTACAATGGTGGATCTCCAGAGTTTGTCACAGCCTAAACAACTCATCCAACTGCGTATGTGCCTGTCCTTGGAAATTCAGCGTGTCTTGGAACATACGTTGCAGGTACCCCCAACCTCTTCGCTGTCTGTAGAGGAGGTACTGGACGTTCTACAACGGCACATCAAAGGACAGCAGAATGAAGCTCTGCGCAGGAGGGAATTGTTTAGCTGCAGACAGATGGAGGGTGAGTCTTTTGATGCCTTTTACGTGCGTCTTAAGAGAGCCTCGGAAGAGGTAGATATATGTCCAGGCCACCACCAGCAGTGCGAGGAGACCCAGTTGAAGCAGGTGATCCTGATGGGTGTTAAGGACGAGGAACTTGTCCAACGCCTCACCTCCCTCGACTCTTCCTCTTCTCTTAAGGATGTGTTGACGATATGTCGCTCCTATGAGGCTGCCAGGTGTGCCACCTCTGCCATCCCTGCTCCCCCTACAGCTGTACGCGCTGTGTCCCGGTACAAGAAGGACAAGAAGTCTGTTCCTACGCCTTCGCCCACCACGTCCACGCCCGGTTTATTTTGCAACAACTGCGGTAAGCAGCACGGAACACAGGTGTGTCCAGCTGCTCAGTCTACCTGCAGCAGTTGTGACCGTAAGGGCCACTGGTCACTCACAGTACGGGGCCCAGCCAAACGCGTCCAGTGCAATATGTGTGGTCGTCTGGGCCACTATGACAAGTGTTGCCCTTCCAACAAACCCAAGGGACCGCGTCGGCGGAAGCTTCAGCCCCCTTCCACCAGAGAGGGCCGCCCACAGCCTTCCAATCAGAGGCACGACGACTCCTGACAACGCTCGAGCCACATTAGGAATGTGTGCTCCCCCCGGCGTCCCAGGACCAAAGTCCCCCAGTACATCAGCGTCATCGTGACCTACGGCGGTGTGTCATCCCGTCTTCAGATGTTGCCCGACACCGGCACTGATGCTACAGTCATCGGTCCCCAGCATTTGCAATGCTTGGGGCTCTCTCCAAGTGATCTAGGACCGCCCCCCAAGGATCTCCGCTTTATGGCAGATGGTTCACAGATGACCCCGGCCCTAGGTTCACTCTATGCACACGTCACCTTTGGCAACAGGTCGTGTCAAGCCTGGATTGATGTGCATAATGGCGTCCCGACTCCTTTGCTGTCCTACAGACATTGCCAGGAGTTGGCCATCATCTCCCAGGACTTCCCAACACCGATTCTCGAGGTAAAACACGCCAACAGGGTGCACGAAGGGAGCAGCAACTACCCTGCTGCCGCCCTACCCCTACCTCTGGCCAGTGACACCTCCCCTTCGGTAGTTGTCCCTGCTGCCTCAAGTCTCCACGCCTTGGCTCGCCTCCACGACAGTCACTGTGGAGCCGAGGCCACCAAACGGCGTGCAAGACAGACTGTGTTCCGGCCTGGCATCGACCCCGACATCTCCAATGCTGTCCAGGTGTGTAAGCCCCGCCGCGTATTACAACCCAGCCAGCAGCAGGAATCCTTTATGAGTGACGACAACCCCACCCGCCCCTTTGAGTCTGTGTCGGCCGACTTTTTCTGTGTGTCAGGAAAGTCCTTCCTCGTTATCGTCGACCGTCTCTCTGGTTGGCCGGTTGTCATCAAGTGCGGTAATGACACGACGTCTGCCGCCACCATCAGCAAGTTCCGCCACTACTTCCGTGACGTGGGCGTTCCTGTACGCCTGCGAACCGACGGAGGGCCTCAGTTCACAAGCCGGGACTTTGCTGCGTTCCTTGACCGATGGGGAGTCCGGCATGTGTTGTCATCGCCCCATTACCCGCAGTCCAACGGCCACGCTGAGGCTGCTGTCAAATCCCTGAAGCACCTCATCCTTAAGGTGGCCCCTTCTGGGAACATTGACTGCGAGGCCTTCGACAGGGGTCTTCTTGAACTCCGCAACACACCTAACTACACCGGACGCTCCCCTGCCCAGGTTTTGTATGGACGCCCCCTTCGTTCTTGTGTCCCTGCTCACCCTCAATCCTTCTCCAAGGAGTGGCAGGCCAAGACAGAGGATTGTGATCGCCGAGCCGCCGAACGTGTTCAGGACGTCGCCGCCCGCTACAATGACCACGCCCGTTCTCTCCCCAGGTTGAGTGTCGGCACCCAAGTCCGTGTTCAGGACCCGACCTCCCTACGTTGGGACAAAGTAGGCGTAGTTATGGGTCTCGGCAGGTCACGGGACTACCAGGTGCGGTTACCCAGTGGTCGTGTGTGGTGGAGGAACCGCCGTTTTCTCCGACCCGTAACAATGCCTTCTGCTGGCCCCGCCACCAGTGTTGAGTCCCATACCCTTCCCAGTGATGAAGTCCCTCGACGCTCAGAACGGATCCAAAAGAAAAGGTCCGCTCAAGACTTTGCTATGAGCGTATAGGGGGGAGGGAGGTGTATGTATATTATGTATGCTGGATTATATATCATGTATGTATATTATGTATGTGCTCCATTTATGTATTATTTATTCAGCCTAGCTAGCAGCGTGTGGCAATGTTATTACCATATCCCACACGCTTAATTAATGTGCCTGGCGACGTATGGAAGCTGCTAATGTATCACTTGCCATACGTCGC